>JAQIWA010000755.1:0-25595 GCA_034693305.1 Eueremaeus valkanovi
CTGTACCTCAAATGACAACACTTACCAAACAATTAGAAATCCTGCCACCAATAAGGACTGTAGTATACGCCAGGCCTTATCGAGATCATCCCCTTTCAAGAAAGTGGAGAAAAGGTTTAATTGACTGTAAAAGTGGTATTGA
This sequence comes from Eueremaeus valkanovi, assembly GCA_034693305.1. NCBI lineage: Eukaryota > Metazoa > Arthropoda > Arachnida > Sarcoptiformes > Eremaeidae > Eueremaeus > Eueremaeus valkanovi. The sequence continues at coordinate 143 of JAQIWA010000755.1, forward strand.
ATCAGAATTTTATCAATTCTTATGAAATCTATTCATACGTTGCGGTGATGTCTAATGATTCAGGAAAACCAGCCGAACGTTATTAGCAGAGAATATACATTAATGACAATTAGATCTACTGGTGATCTGCATAATACTGTTTAATCATTAGGATAATTGGGTCAAATGGTATTCATAAGTTATGAATCCTAATATAGTATTAACAATGACAGCAATAATATACAGATTTTGAAAAAATTTTCAACAAATGTTGGACCGATGGACAGATGGACAGACAGACAGGTTCTCAAGAATATAAGTGAGTCATAAAGAGATGATTTGTTTCTATAAACTAATGTTTAATTTCAATTTGACCTGTGTTTGTGCCATACAGTGGTGTACAGCCTCTGGTCAGAACATTTATGCTGCTATACAACTAAACTATGCTTGTTATATGTGTTTCACGGTGAAACTTTCACCCAGTCATTTTCCCTGACCTGTTCGATGGTGAGCCTATTCTTGGGCTTCTCGTCAGTCATTTTTAAACACAGCTCAATCAGACGGTTTGGAAGTCCTAGAGGTTTGAGTTGAAGATCAATCCAATAGTAGGCCATTGTATTCATGGGTTTGACTGCACCGCACAGTGTCTCCACTAAAGTGATGCCCAAAGCGTATATGTCTAATGGCTTTGACTCACGCTTTCCAAAACTGGAGAACAATTCCGGAGCCATGTAGCTGTATGTTCCGAATTGGCCACTGACCACATTGGGCTCACCCGCCTCGAACACAGTCGAGAGTCCAAAGTCTGTGAGTTTGTAAATGTAATCATTTCCTTGTCTTCGATACAAAATGTTTGGGGGCTTTAGGTCCAGATGCGAGACGTGATTGGAGTGCAGGTAATATAATCCCTCTACGATCTGAACGAACCAATTGTGCGCTTGCTTTTCATTCATTTGCACCCAAAGGCGCAAGTGATCCTTAAGCGAGCCATGGCACAGTTGCATGAATATGAAGACGAACAGGGAGGGAAACCCCGTTCGTTTGTCCTGTTCGTGAAATACAGTTTCCATATGTACTATATTCGGGTGCGAGAGTCGGCGCATGATATCGACCTCATTGAGCATCACATTCAGCGCCTCTTTGAGAGTACGCCTCCTTTTGAAGCGCTTCACTTCCATGATCTTAACGGCGAACCGTCGGCTGTTTGAGTCTCTTACGGCCCAAACCTCTGCAAAACCTCCCGAACCGATCAGCCTTTCGAAAACCATACCCATATTGCCGAAGAATACTAAGTTGTCGTTCCATTTCCTGGTCAGATCCATTCCAGTCCAATCCGGGTAATGCTCTTCATAGCCAACCGGTCCATACAGTGGTTGTCGGTCAGCATCTCTACCATAGGGCGCATAATCTGGCTCTTGGTTTGTGATAATTGCTCTGATAGGCTTCACAAGACCTAACAGACCTGTGGGTCGAGTCCACCGGCGACTCACATAACTCCTGTATTTAGGCTTCAGAACCGGTTTGGCGTACGCTTTGATTTGGTCATCCGTTGGAGGACTGGTCCGATCTTCCGGCCAGAATCGAATGTCAGAACCTTCCCGACGAACCGGTACGAAATCCTGCTCACCCCTAGCTTCTGCCCCTGAGGTTTGACCTAATGTTAAATCCATTTCCAAAACAATTCTACTCTTGTGTCGAAAATTCCCAAAACTTTTGCAAATTTTTCAAAAAATTAAAAAACATTTTTTTCAGAAAACTTTTAATATCCATAAAAATATATGAGTCGACACAAATCTTCCAGAACCTTGATAGTTTATCAAGATGATACCCATTCCTATTCCTAACCACTATTCGCTCGGTTTTATGCCAAATGCAATATTATGTAACAAGCACGAACGTTATTACCAGGGAGTATACTTGGGATCTATTGGTGATAATCTTGATAATTTAGTCATTAGAAGATAATTGGGTCAAATGGTATTCGTAACTATAGTATTCATCTGTAGTAACACTGCTTTAGCTGTGTTAACAATCACAACATTGTTGGAAATTTTCAAATTTTTGAAAATATTGAAAATCTAAAAATGAGTATAACTTTCAAAATTTTGAAAATTTTACAACAATGGTGGACGGACAGACGGACGGACGGACGGACAGACAGACAGACACCTTCTCAAGAACATAAGGGAGTATACTCCCTAAAAATGCCGACCTGTCTAGAAAATTAGACATCTCTATTAGCATAACATAGCATCTTGGTGGGTCGAGTCTATGACAGAGAACAGTTAGGAACATTACATAAGCAAAAATGAAAATATATTTCAGAATCAATCGGAAAAAGCCCACAGTTTTTAAAGATTAGAATTTTGCGAAATACCAGCACTACTGCAGTATTAACACAAATATTATGAAATGTCTGTCTGTTTTCCCCAATTTTGGGCATTGGGTTAAACACCAGCTTTAGAGCCAATGCATACTGAGCTGCACATCCCTGAACTAAAATTAAGTTATTATATAATTTTTAATGAAAATAACACATATTTAACAAATCATCGAAGAATTGAATAAGAATTTGAAAAAATATGATTACAATTGTTGAGTGAGTATTGAATCAAAGTCTGCAAACTTTATAATCTATCTATAGATAAGACATCCATAGTTACACTGTTAGAGCTAACAGTGAAAAAAGTTTATTCAGCCCTAAAAAAATGTTTGACACAAAAACTTTATTCTTTTATACATATATTTTGGTTATTCAAATGCATAACAAGTTTTGACAACAAAAGCTAAATTTGCGTTATTATTATTTGTACTCTCATGAATGGTGTGCACAATGAATGGGCGAACAATTGTTCATTGTCTCAACATGAGCCCCATTGATGATGTTCATCACCAAATGGCAACAAAAGAACTAAAAGCGTCGCTCTTTTTCTCTCTTTTTTCGCTCCCTATCCCTCTCTCTCTGAGTCTCTCCAATGTCTTTGCGTTAGTGATGGCTAAGAAGTGGTGCAAACAATAGAAGAACAATACGATTGAGCAATTCAATGCCACTCAGCACACAATTGTTCTCTCTCTCTCTCTCTCTCTCTCTCTCTCTCTCTCTCTCTCTCTCTCCCTACCTCTCTCTCTCCCTAGCTCTCTCTCGCCCTAGCTCTCTCTCATCTATAACATTTTGAACCAGGCTATTATCCAGAGAACAACAGGCGAGAAATTGCATTACATTTTGAAATTAAAAATTGTTTAATCTTTTATACTCTGAACAGTGTTATAGCCCTTTGAGACAACTCTTTCCGCTCTCTATGTTTTGAGCGTTAATTATACTGTAAAATGATTGTAATTTTTCACCTCATATAGAGAGTACAGAAGAATATAACCTAACATTACATAGCATTACATAACCACTGGAATAACGTTCAAAAATATTTTTAGTTCTTCTATAATATGAATCATAAACTAATTTGTAATCACAATCACAGCTATAATTATAACGTTTAGCTAAATATTAAACAGAAGTTTTTGAAGAATAAAACAATGCATTTATTAATGGTATGAATCATAGTTCTGAAGCTAAACAATAAAACTGAATATAATTATAATTAAAATCTATTCTTTCGAAACTGTATTCAAATTATTATAAAATAAATATTTAATATTTTAATTCATTAAAGAATAATTAAATATCTGAATGATTGGTGAATGCAATTAAAAACTGAATTTTAATTATTAGATATTAGAATATCTTAATATGAAAATTGAACAAGCTAAAAAATACTACAGTACTAACAGAGGAAAAATAGTAAATCAATAATCTATTGATAATAATGTTATGAAAAAAAATAATAATTCATAGGAATTGACATTCAATTCATAAATTCATGAATTGTATGAATAATTCAATGTTTAGATAATTAATTTTGCAATTGATATATGATATGAGTGTTAAGTCAGTGTATAATTCACAGATTTATTGCTGTCTTTCCTTAGGATATTCTGGTGGCAGAGAAATGTAGTCAATAGAGTGAATGAGAGAATAAATGAGACTTTATTTCAATTGAACTAAATTGGAAAGAATTCTTCCATTGGTTTATTTAAATGCCCGGAATATAGGGTATAAATAGGGTATAGACTAATAAATTGCATATTAAGATACATTAATCAGTTCTATTGAGCATAAATAACAGCATTGAATATTCATTACTTAAAGAGAACAATACATTAATTCTGTGCAAAACTAATCTTTTTTTATATCCATTCATATAATGTCTATTCAAAGGCTTGAATTGAAAAGAGTTGACATATTTTTGAATCTTTTATAACAGGATTTTAGCGGAGCTTTGAATTTGATATAATATTCTTTCTTTTTACCTCTCATTCTTGCAGCTCAGTTGCAGTATATGCCTTATATGCCTGGCCTGACTGCATGTCTGTGCCGTAAAGAGAAGAAGAAGATCAGAAGGATATTCGATCCATCACTGGCTATCAAAACCCATGTTCTGATGGAAGAGTTCACACAACGTATATGGAGGTCAAGAAACTAACCATTAAAGTGATGTATAAGATATCCACACAAAAAATGTTTGCCTGAATATAAAATACTCGAATTCTATATTACAGTATAGAAGAAGTTTTTAAATATTTATTTTATACTCTTTTTATGTCGTGTTTACTCTAATTATCTATTATTTTGTTGGGATATAAACAGAATTATGTCTTATATTCTTCGACTATCTTTGACCCAATTTATTCATATTATAAGAGTTGGGATCAAAAATAGGGATTGAATGGAAATACTTCGGGGAAAAGAGCTTTCTTAAATATCAGGCTTAATTTTTCCGATTTTATTCCGAATGTTAATCTATTTTCTATAATTTCATTAGACTTTTCATCGGATTTTTGTCGACAATAATGACATTAAATCAAAGTCAATATTATTTGCTTCGCAAAAGTCTTCCGTCAAATGACTTGATATATAAGTTAATTGTATTTTAATGGAAAAGTTGATTGATTTTCAGTTGGCCTATAAATGTCAACAAAATTTAATTATTTAATGTTAGAAAAAGATATTCGCTTTTAATTTAGCATTTTTTTCATTCAAAAATGAAGCTCAGTTTAAGAACCGAAAAATCGCAGCTCTTTTTAACTTTATTTTTCAGTTGGTTTAGACATTTGTGAATTAAGAGTTGAATTAATTGTCTCTCATTTCTCAATATTCTCTCTTTTTGTTCACTTTCTCTTCATTCACTCACTTAATGTACAAAATGCACATCAGTTTCATTCACTCATTTAACTCATCAAATGTCAGCTTTGGTTCACGCAATCAAATACTGTATAAATATATAGTATTTTAGATTTTAGCTCAAATTCTAACTCTTCTCTCAAATGAGTTACTCTGAGAGGTCCACCATAGGGTCCAGCATAGGCTAAAACACCATAAAATTCATCAATTCTTCCGAATCAAATGAAATATAATTATCAATACCCGCATAATTTTATCAATCTATGTTTAGCTTAAAATTAGTGAACTCACAGTCAGATTCATAGCATATTAATCAAATTGCATCCAAACATATGGCCATCCCTTGCACTTGACCTCACATACAAAATAATTTATTTTAACTAAATTTAAAAATTATCTGATCTTTAGCTACAATTTTGTTTTAACTCATTATTTAAACTCCTAAACTTCAAAATAGGAGCATGCAAGTTTATTGGCAGAGCTCAGGGATTAGACAATTGAGAATTTGGTCAATAATTTGCTGAATTAGATCGAAATTCAATACAAAATCTGTAATATTTGGCAAAATTCAAGGAAACCGTACGACAAAGTATGAATTGGCAAAGGATATACTGTGCACCCTTGTCCCTCTTGTCACCCTTGGTCACCTATCTTTTGATTCAATTAATAGTGAATTCTATTCATTCGAATAGAAATCTAATTATTTAATAAATGGAAATAATTTCATAATATTATGGCATTGAATGCATTTGGAGTAAACATTGGTTTTGTTCAATCTGTTCATCGCATTGAAAGAACAAATTCATCGCATAATACAAATATAGTTCAGTTCTCAGATCTTTTCGGATAAATTGTATCTTCTTTTATGAGTCGCTTAAAGTCCAACAAAATATTTTCCGATTCATTCGAGTTCTTATTCTCGTTGTTGTTGTTGTCGTAAAGCAATCCTTTTGATGATAAAGTGCACAAAGATTTAGAGAAGACATGCATTGACACACTTTTAGGAGACATCTGATAGACATTTCATCTCTAAATACAATATATTTATTTTCGGTCAGATATCTGTTATTTGGGTTCGGGTGCCATAAGATTTTCGATTCAAGATATAAATCACAATTACTTTACATATGATATAAGGCGTAAAATTTTTTTGTATATAATTTTTTTAAACAAAAAGATAAATAAATACTGGAAATGGAAACACATTTTTCTATTTGTCTTACATTCAGTAAATCAGCAAATATTTGATAAATGAAATGAAGCGAAAAGTTATCAATGAATATACAAAAAGCTTATATTTATTGCAAATTCTTTTGAGAATAATTGCAAAACCATTTCAAACATAAAATACATTTTGATTTCTATTAGGATTACATTAAAGCCTATTCTTATTATTCATTTAAGAAATTCCATTATTTTTCAAAATACTTATTCAAAGAATTCTAATAAAAATTTTAAAATTTAATCCACAATACATTGGATTTGAAATAATTTATGGATGAATTCATTGCATCCATATATCGTAAAAACTAAGAAAAAACCATAAAAACTAAAATAAATTTATATTAATTTTAATCTCTTGAATGAAAAGAAAGATAAAATATTTCGTTAAAACCCTTTATTATTATGGTTTAGGCTTAAGAAGACTGAATGCAATTGTTTTAAAGATATTTCAATTAAAATAATTCCAATAAATCTTATGTTTCAACAAATGCTAAATCTTTCTCATTTGAAAAATTAAGCGCCGGTTCATTTCACAAATTCATTTTCAAGTTTTGGCTCATTTTTTTATACAAAAATTATTCATATTCTTAAAGATGAGATAATAAGTGAATTACTTAAAAAAAAATGTTTGAATTATATATTGATCATAAAGTGGTCATTAAATCTAACTGGATGAATGCATTCATATGTACTGTACATTAGTATGTGCTATAAAAACAGATATGACATATCAGATATCAATTATATATATGACTGCAAATTAAGTGAAACTGACATTTCTATGCATACAATCCATAATAAGACTTCTTCACTGAAAACGATGGCTTGTTATCAGTCGAAAGGCAATAGAATTATATATTTGCTGCCAATTATTATGTATGGCATTTGCGTTCGCATACACCAGAGATAGGCAATGGGTCTGACGACAGGGGGGGTAAGCCAAAAATTGTTGCCAAAAGGGGTACAATGAATCACTTTTGAGGGCCAAAAGTGCCTCTATTTTTGCGTTTTTTCCTCAAAAAGATCGAAAAATAGAGGGGGAATGCCTCAGCCAAAATCACAGGGGGTATACCCCTACCTGTACCCCCCATTGCCTATCACTGGCATACACTCTATACATGTATACTATGTATATTAATATAATACTCATTTCCATTTGGACACTGATGTATCACAAGCTTATGCATCAAATGTGGACCAATTGATACGTTTTCCAGTTTATTCAAATGAGAGATCACTTAATGTGTTTCTCGTAAATCAAATTACTAGAAATCGTTACTCTTTTCTATCATTCCGACTCTACTATACTATACGTATAATTCACTTAAATGTATGCAAAAATCTACTCAAATAATCGCAATTATGATTAGGCAGATATAAAACACTATATGAGTTACATAAATATTAATATCGATATATAAGGCTAACGAGGCTTATAAGAGAAAATATTAATTAATTAAGAAATTTATATTAAGAAGAATTTGAAGCTTAAGAGAGAGAGAGAAAAAAATTATATCAAATTCATTATTATATATCAGTTTTGGCTTTTGATTAATTTCGGTTCAATACTAATAAAACGATTAGCAAATTATTTATTAGTCAGAAAAAAAGAGTTCAGATTAATTAGTTAACACATAAATCTTTTTGCGCATAACATATATTAATAACAAAAAAAACTTTTTTTGGGCTCAATTATCGATTGTTTTCTCAAAATATGCGACACAACAGTCTGTCTGCACAGAGAGGAGAGAATAATAATAATATGCAGAATATATAGTAATATCAATAGAGAGAGAAAATATATATTTATAAATCTGAGCACTTTTTTCTGGTGCCCTAACTTTAATATATGGCCAAATATACTCTGTATTATAGTAAAGATGAAAAAAAATCGACTGAAATATTATTTTGAATGCAATGACTTGAATAGTGAATCCAAATCAAAGCACAATTTCATTTTCATATACATATACAGGCGTTGAATACAAACATAACTTATATATAGAAATAGAATTATAAACAGAGTATAGATAGGAGTTTAGGCATATTTTTAATATATTTGATGTAGATTTTAAGGCCGAGCCACAGAAAAAGGCATCGTTTGAATCGCAATCCATCATATTCTCTATGAGTGGCCTTATATTAGAATATATGCCTTTTCACTGTACACTGAATTAAGTACTACTCAAACAATTTTATATAAAAATTTTGCCAAAAATAACAAAAATCAATTCACAATTCCTTATACTCTTATAGATAAGACTCAGCACTGGATTCCTCTCTACAGCCGAAGATTTAGACAGTGTTTTCAAGTGGACTATAATTCGTATATCCGTTCCATTTATTGTACAGAATATTCTATATATTATATTCTATTGATATTTTTGTTGACTCTTTTTTTTCTTCTGGCCTTCACTTAATTTTTTGTGCGCTATTTTTCGTACAGAAAACTAACATTAATAGTCTTTCACTTTTTTTTTCTTCTATTATTTCTATATATTTTTCTCGTATTTCTGTTAAGCGCTAACTTTTTTTTGCATAGATATCGCTATAATTGTGTGTCGTTTTTGTGGCTCCAAATGACTCCTTAATAAATCATTTGTTCGCCTCTGATATACAGAAGAAGAATAATAACTCGAAAGCACAGAGAGATAGTGAAGATTAGTGATTGAGCCGAAAGGTCATATCAAGTACAGTAGATATGCAACTGAACAGACAGAGTACACAGCAATCGATGAAACTTTTTGCCTCAGATTTTCTCTCATTTATCTCATATACGTCTATAATAGTCTTCATATTCACGGATCTAATATTCACTATTAAATTATTGATATTATTATTATTATTGAGATTTAATATCTCGAATACGAATATAATTAGATTTCAGGCACTTTTGCAGTGAAACCTACGAAAAAAAATCTCTTAATATTTTTTTTTCTGTGACTTACACCACAAATCATATGAAATAGCCTTATATTGAGTTTATATGTTTGTCTGTGTTTTTGTCTCACTTTTCCCCGATATGTGTGCATCGAATAAAAGAAAATCAAATCAATCATAAGCGACAATAATACTGATCGATATATTTGAAGTGAAATTTTTCACTATAAATGCAATTGTTTTAATAATAGCTGTGTTTTCACACAACTTCTGTGTTATTATTAAATTTTTATATAACAATAATAATAATACTGTTCTATATATAACATACGGTAAATATATAAACTTATATTCAAGGGATATACTTATCAATCTATCTATGGGTGCATTAAATTAATGAATGCAAACAAACAGAATATATTCTAAAATATTTTTTAAAATTTTTTATGTATTACATAAATGAATGAATATTTTTAAGAGCATTACATAAAAAAGTAGTTCAGAAACTTTATTTAAATTTAGGTAAAAACCACAAGCATTAGGCACAAGTAGTATGAGTAAGATCACAATTACTCCTTTACATAATTTAGGAGTTGGAGGAAAAGTGTTTGGCACCAGTAGTAGGAATGATAATAAAATATTAAGAGAAAAAGAAAAAAAGCCAAACTCTAATCAGACATAAAAGTTATATAAAATAAGGCAATAATTTATAACACAATTTAGAAAAACAGAAAAATAAAGAGAAAAGAAAACAAAATATGTGTGAAATATAATGAAATAAAAGTAGAGAAAAAAATAACGGATTCTGATCATTAAGAATAGGAAAAGGAGAGTAAAAGGCTTTTTGTAGAGAAAAATATATATATATATATATATTCAAACATTTTGTGTGTTATTCCTATAATATATGCATACATTAGAGGAGTGTTGTTGTCATAAACGGGATCAGAAAGAGAGGCAGAAATTCATATTTATATCACTCTTTAATAGTACGGATATTATAGAGAGAAAGAAAAAAAAGTATTGCGGAATTCAAAGGGCGAAAGAGATGGAGAGGAGAGCAGAAAAAAATAGAGTAATGAAATTTATACACACTGTACGGGTAGAACATAAGCCCAAACCAATTGGTTTACTGGATATTCTGTACTACAGTGTTGGGTGAATGCACTAAAACGTATTTATCATTTGAACTAAATATCTTTTGAGATACTATTATACAGAGCAGTACTAAGAGTGAAATGTATGCCATATTATATTCAATAAGTATGACATACACGAGAGAAATATCGTATAAAAAAATATATCCACATATGATATGATATCTATGATATAAATATAAACATAGCGTTAGTTTTGAAGCTAACAAAGTATAGCCATAAGCAGTGAACAGTCTTTTTCGGTCAATAAATATTACCGAGACTTATGAAAATATAATTCAGTCTATCTTTCTGTCTTCACTTCTTCTCCATACTATTCCCTCGTCATCTTCTGGTGTATCGACACCACAGTGAGCTGGGAAAGGATCAAGATGAAGATGAAGAAGTCGAATCTTATAGAGGATATATTTGTGGCCAAATTGAGTACTTATTTGCTCGTCGTTTAGCAATACTAAACTAATACGACATTCACAGTATATATGGCATAAAATATGTATATTATAAGACTGAATGAGAGATCCAATGAACAAAAAAATAAGTTCCAAGTAATAGGACCTGAGCTCAGAAATATAATTTGAGGTATGGTATGGACGAGCAGCTTAATAGGCAAGTTACATTAAATCAGATCACAGATAAGGCACAAACTATTTATTATAATCGCTTCGATGCTCACCAGAACTGGATATACAGTAGAGTAGAGACCGAACATTGCAATCAAAGTTAAAGCATTGTATAGTATATGACAAAAAAGTTATGTATTTTTAATTTAATTATTAAAAGTATATAAAACTAATAATAATGTTATTTATTGTTAATCTGTTTTATATCAGAAAAGAATAACAAAAAAAATGAAAAAGATTTAGCATTTTTTGATTAAATGAACGAGTATTCAGTCGTACTGACAGTGCAATCAATTATTCTTTTGATTCAATGAAAATCTCTTTTGAAAAAGTGTTTCACAGTTTTCACTCAAAGCGAGACCAATAGAAAGAAGTGGAGAAAAGAAAGGCTTTTGGAAACGAATAAAACCAATTGTTAAATGTGTTTTCAAAATCTAAATCGAGAGGAAAAATCAAAAACCAAAAGAGAGAGCAGAAAAATAGTGGAAAAAATCACTCTCTCTTTCAATGTCTATCTGCGGCACAACATTCTGGAGCACTGATGTGCAAGGGATGCGATCTCATGGGCTCTTACTGTAAAATAGAGTCTATATAAACCAGATATTGTATTCACATGGATCATTTTAATAAAGTTTTTTTTAATACAGTATTAATATATTTTCAATCAATTTCTTCCAATTTTAATAAAAGTTAATTTTTATAAAATATAATTAAAATAATTGGTTTCAAAACTCAATAAAATCACTCAAACATATTGTTTAAGTCTTAGTATGAGTTCATAACCCATTGTCTGTTCTTTCCTTAGCTAAGAGTCTATGGAGATGAATGTTGCCGGCTCATGTAATTTTCATCACACGTGGTCTGCCTATTAGATTACATACTGTATTAGAGCACAACTTTGCAGCTGATAACTGAGCTATGGATAAACTTTCAAATATATTGATAGTAGTTTTTCTTAATTTACCCGTGTTATAAAGTTTTTGGTCTGACACAGGAGGGTTCAGGCTAGTTGTATCTGTGTCATTTTTAATAATAAAATAGTGTACAGTATTTATATAAATATTTGTATTTCATATCCAATCAGTTTTGAGGTTTTTGTTGTTTATGTTATTTTTTAGGGTTTGTCTGATATTTTTAAAATATATCGTTTAATATCAAGTTTTTAGACTGAATAGAATATTCCTGACCAGACATCTGATCCCTCGGAGACCTTTGGCTACCCCGGATGATGTTTATAAATGATGGTTAGAGTGTATCCTATTTTGCACATCTCTGAGCTTCAGAGAGAAAAGGAAGTAACAAATGCTTGTTATTCACTCGATTGAGAATATGTTGATTAAGTAAAGGCAAAACTGTGAACAAAAAGTATTGAAATAACTTGAGAACAGAAGAGTAGTGTAGAGATAGTGGAGAGACAGACAGATAGAGCACATAAAGAGCGATGGATTCAAACTTTGCATTCAATGAAATGAATGGAAAATCGAAATACTTTTTCAAAACTTTTGTTACGATTGAAAATATATTAAGAAAAGCACTGAATCTAAATATAAATCGGATGTATGAGCAAGATCATTTCAATACTAAATTAAATTGCACGACCTTTGGCACAATTGTGCCCATTATAGTGGAAAATCATCTGTAAATCGTTACGTAAACTAATCGATAGATTATTAAATTTAAAATAACTTTAGTTCAGATCTGACTTCAGCTTAAGGTTAACTACTATTTGAATGATTCGATAAAACAATTTCATTGAATTGAACGTTGAATTTGCGGATAAGAAGAAACTTTTTTCTTCTTCTTTTGCGTTCAGTGCTCATCAAATTTTGAAGTCTTATATTTTCTTATACTCTTCGCCAGTAGTTCTCCACAACATTCCCGAAAAAAGGACTTAATTTGATAAACAGTGCATCGATTGGTAGAACATCTCTGAGAGAAAAAAGGAAAACTCAAAATACAAGCTCTGGTTATACAGAACTGTACAGAAAAAAAGAGGTAAAACTCTAAGAGTTCTGGTTATTCATGAATGCTATTAAAACTTTTATAGCAGTCAATCTATAGTTAGACGCCGGTTCCTGTCTAACTGTGCTCTTACATTAATAACTAACTGTTCCTCTGATTTATTTTTATTAATACTTAAATTAATATTTTACTTATCAGAGGAAAAAACTGAATGAAAAATAAAAATAATTCATTACATATACTGTTTGTTCACTTATTTTTATAGCCTTTCCAATAGTAGTTATGAATCTGAAGAACGAAAAATTATATTAATAATAAAAGTAATTGAGCCGAGCTCAAAGACAATATTCTTTATTAGTTCTGTATTCGGGAGCATATTCTGGATAAAGAATAAGAATATTTTGAATGTCTTTATTAGAATACTCCATAAAATCCAGTCTTTATTAGATATTAATCGCTTTCTTCTGAACATTATATATAAATCTGTGACATAAGACTCGAGACGTTAATCATCACCAGAAGTGGTGGAAATGAATGTTAAAGTCTTGTTCATAGATAGAGAATTGACGCCAATCTCACTAACGATTAGGTATTAGAAAACCATTGCAACGAAACGTATGGCTCATAAAAGGCAGTAATAATGCAATAATAAGAATCGCCAGTATTGGCAGTGACTTACCGGCCAAAGACATACAATATCTGGGAAGCATCACAAAGACAAGTACTCTCCAGAGAATTGGACAACAGTAGTGATGGTAATACCTCTGCTGCTGCTGCTGTCGCACTGGCACTGGCACTGATGGCACTACTACTTTGCTGCCAACCATAACATCTACACAAGAATGTTGCGGTTGTCTTACAATCGCACGTTCCTTCCTCTCCTCCTCCTCTTCTTCTTCTTCTTCTTGTCTTAGTGGTTGTGCACACAATTCTCTACTTGTGCGGCTCCGACACACAATTCTTGTACCACTATAATCGATGTCTTCGTTCACTAAAAACTTAAACAGTCTTAAAGTGAACAACATTTTTGTCGATTACTAATTGTTTGTACAGTAGATGTACTCTAAGAATAAGTTTCATATCTTTTTTTTCTTTTACGCTTTTGTTTCAGTATTATAGCCACAAAAATATAATTGAATAGAAGTAAATAAAATAAGTTTCTTCTCCTTCTTCTTCTTCTTCTTCTGCTTGTTCTCAGTGCCACTAATGATCACAAATAACTATAACCACAAAACTTAAAAAGAAGTTTCATATACACTGTCTATATGTCTGTCTGGCTATATATGGATTTAACCACTGATTTGTTGATACATTTTCGCCATTCAATTGAAGATATTTCTGGCGATTCTTCACAACAATGGGATCGCATATACTGTAAGAGTAAAGAAACACTTTTTCTCGCAGACAAAGCACTCAAAACAATCATTAGACCAGAAGAGAAGTACTATAACTGAAATTTTCAATTCTATTCAAGTAAACTGTATGTACAGTCAAAATGATGAGTCAGTTCTTCACAGCAAACGTGGAATCACTGAGTGATAGCTGTTTTTGTGTTACGGAATAGCATTACGTAATTCAATGCTCATATAAAAGCATTAGTTTTTTTGCTTATTTTCTGCACAATTATTATATAAGACCACTCACTCACACAGCGAATAAAGTTATCGTTAGCTCTCCTTTATTGCCAACAACTTCTGCAACGGTTTTAGAGAGTTTCGACTTCTCTATCGCTCTTAGCTTTCGGTTCAGTCCCGCCGTAGACTATGCGCAGGTCTATGCTGTCTGATAGCTAGCGTTGGCGAAGTAGCACATCTGTGACAATCAAACAATATTTTATTATAACCAGAATAGCATTGGAGTTGATTCTGAATAATATTGATTCTGGTTTTGAAGTTCAAAAATAACCAACAATTAGTTGCGCTTTAGTTGTAAATCAATTGACATATAAATAGGTTTAATCTAATCTGTTATCGTTTAGTCATTAATAATAATTCAAAATTGCATATATTCAAGCAATTTATAGCCGATTGTACAAGATTATTTGCAAATTATTAAGCAAGATAGATGAACAAGCATGTGCATTTAAACATATTCAAAAAATATACTGCATTTAAGATTGAATTCAATTTAGTTGTAATAATATTCTCAAATAAGACTATTCTCACGATTGCAACGTTAGTGTGCAAACAATTGAAGAGAAGAGTCGGCACCAAAACGGAACAAAATTCAGTGTTGGGGCTCATGTGAAATGCATCGACAAATTATTATATAATTATAATGTCTTTTATATATTTTCTATTACACACACATCTAATTCAGAAACAGAGATAAATATCGATCAAAAATATTAAGCTATTATTGACTGAAAAAATATAGAGAAATATATATATAAACTATTATATAATACACACCTATTAATAATGGCTTAAAATATAGTAATAATAATAAAGAGTGAGAAAAAAGTTTGTGTCAGAAAAATGCTTCAAAAAAAACACACCGAATGTGTGGAAAGGGAGAGAAAACACTTGAAAAAAATTATGGGTTCTATCGATTGGTCGGACGGACAAGATATATATGAGATATATATGAAGAGCACTTTCAGCACAAAATGAACTTAAAAAGCGAATCCGTATCGCGAATGCCTGTGCCATTGGAAAGGCCTTCAGGCCTTAACTGTGAAAAATAAAATAAAGAGAATTATTTTCTTTTTTACAGTCGATCAGTCGATGGCAGTTCCGTTGAGGAAGAATGACTTTTTTTGAACACAAGAGAGAGTAGAAGTATAGCAAATATAAAGTACATTACAGTTGAGAATGTGATAAAAAGTGATTCAAACACTTCCAACACTTCTGACAGAATGAGTTAATGTTGATGACCAACAATGACCAGCACTGCTAATACGCTATACTAATAATGATTACTCAAAACTACTTCAACACTACTGTGCAGAATGGAAATACACTGAAAGAACACCTATTCTTATATAAGTTACAAATTGAAGCCTCGCTTCTAATTGAAGTCAATGTTATTATTAGAGTTAGAAATACAAAGTTATACTCACAGTCTGTGACTTTCAATTCAAACTCTTATATATGGCGTGTATTACCGTATGTGTGAGACTGAACTGCTCTGTAGTTTGATTTTCTACACTAATCTATAAAACTGTTTGACTGTAATTGTCATTACTTATAGTGTAGTCGATTCCATACCCGTTATATGCAGTGTATAATCATTACAGATGTTTGGCTCACGATTTCTAGCTTTTAGATACTGTGGTATACAAATGGGAGAGCGATGGAGAGGAGGAGTGGGAGGAGATGGAACAGGACTTACTTGCTCTCGCAATCCCTCTCTCATTAAATATTCGTAAAGCACTGCGGAATACATTCAGAATTAAAGTTAATTGTCGTGTTGGCTCTCTCAGCGCTGGTATGGCCTTTTTATGCCTGTGTCGGCCCAATTAGTCCTATTTATCACGTAATAGAAATGCAAATGTTAATCATGAATTATATTCGAGAGCACAGTTACTAGTAGTAGTCACCCAGTTAGTTAGTTTAGTCGCCAATACGTATAGAATAGCATAAAATAATTGGCTATTCTTTTCCATAAAAATTCTCGTCATTTATAACAAATACAATATTTCTGAATATTATAATAAAATAAAAATAATTTTTTTTGCCGACAATTATATGATTTAATTTGGTGTCAAAAATGGCTATGACTTGTTTTATGACTGTAATCGTCCGCTGGTCTCGAATATACTGTATATATAATAAATATTATTTATAGAGTGCGTCCGAAAATGACTTAATTGTTAGGCTTTGGAAATAAGTTTTATATTCTATTCATTATATTATTTATTCATTACTTTTTTTTTATTCAACTATATTCTGCTAACGCATGCCATCCAATCATTCATCATATCTAAACTGCACTTACAATTAGTTATATTGTATTATATAATGAGATTTATATTTATTTATTCGGGTAATAAATTTTTAACATTTCTTCTTAAATCGATTTTCTTTATAACTTCTTCTCTTTTTTTTTGTTAATATTTATTAATTCATAAAATAATTTAATTCTTCAGAATATCTTTTATGAGGAAAATGTAATTTTAATTTCATTCAAATATTTGTGAAATAAAATTTGCATTAATTTTATATATATTTTAAGTTTTTTTTGTGTTTTAATTCTAAAGTTTTTTCTCATTATTTGCAAACAAATAAATATTAATTCAATACACAAGCGATTCGTTCTTTTAACGCAATTTTACTTTTATTTTTCACTTTTCCACACTTCGACTCAAAACGAATAGCTTTTGTTCAAAAATTTATCAAATGCTCGGAATTTTACGATCAATTTTATAACATTAAAGCTTATGCTTATGACTCCAGTTCTGTATTTGTGTGCAAACATATAGTTTGCCAAATACTGAACATTCGGATGAAGAATAAGAAGAGGAGTTAGAGATCTGAAGATAAAATCTGGAGATTTTAACACATTTTTTCCACAGCTCTTGTGCTTCACATCCAATATTCAATAGTGAATTGTGAAATACAGTAAACGATAACGCATTCAAATATTTCAAATACCATCATATTATATATTGCGATCTCTCTCTCTCTCTCTCTCTCTCTCTCTCTCTCTCCTCCCTCCCCCTCATCACAAGTAATTGACTTAATTTAGTAGTTATTTTATTTTTGTTTATAATATTATTAAATATTAAGAGATTTTATGTTCAGAATATTGTTTATATTAAATGTTGTCTGAATTGGTTGAAAATTTATATGACTTACAAAATCTAAACAATAATTTATGAAAATATAATTGAGTTCAGCAACAATTAACTTTTCACGAAAAGGATTATATATTTAGAGATTTTTGAACGTCATCTTTGAATGCAAAACATGTCCAATTTTGGTCCTTGGTCAATGTTCACTAAAGCTGAAAAAATAAACATTGAATTCAGTATTAAATAATTTGCAATGAAATGAATGTAATTTTCTTTTTGTACAAAACCTAACCTCTGTTTGGCTCAAAGTCTACCGAAAATTAGATTCTATGAGAGAATCATTGCTTACACTACTCATGCCTTTAATGAACTTTTTTTTCTATTTTTTTTCAAATTCAGTTCCGAAAAAAAATTGTTGACAGAAAAGTCTGAGCGCTTTAGTTATGATAAGTGTATTCTCTCATTCATTCTCATTATTCATGTTTACATTGATTCAGAATTAATTCGTTTTATTTTTATTCAAAAGAATTTGATGAATGAATTTACATCAGAAATGGTCTTATTTTACATCAAATCCATATAATATTTCGTGAATTTTCTTTATTTTTTTTGGACTACTTCTCAGTAATCAATAAAAGCTTTTTATATGAATTCATGAATTGATGAGCGAATAAAAAGGTAAAATCAAACTAAGCTTCATATCTGACGAAACTAATCAATTGGAGTATTATATGAGGGGTGATCAGGGTGGTCAGCCAAGAGTATACTTGACATAAAATTCCAAACTTGATATGTTTCTAAACTTTCTTATTTAATCAATTTATTGAACGAATTGCACAGATATTAGTTTAGACTTTTTTTCGGATATTTTTCAAATAAATTCGTTTTGAAATTTGATATTATTTTAAAATAATTTCCAAAAATGAGTCCAATTTATAATCCATAACATTCTTATTATTTTTCAGTCGTATGTGATATGTTTGAAAAAACCCGACTCAGCTTTATGAGGAAACTCCCTGGGAATTTGACCCTGTGCTCACCAGCTATTTGAGTGATGTCTTAAGTTTCGATACTTCATCTGTTCTGAAGACTATCTCTTTCTATAGATGTTTGCAAATAATATTAACGCTTTTTTACTCTCTATTGGAATCAATACAATTCGAGTCTATAATTGTATTGCACTCCAGATAAGTGAAAGATAGAGACTGTTGACCAGAGCATCTCTATTCTCACATATTCAGGCACCTCAGATGGATCCTTTTTTAGCCCATTTATTGATTAATCCATTTGAATATGTGAACTATTGAATTGACCTGCTTTATACAGAATCACGGAATTTTCATATTCGTTCATATCAGGGCTCATTCAGGGATTTTGAAGTACAGTTAATTCTCGCTATAAGAAACGAGCGAATGCAAGCAAAATCCGTACACTATAGCGAGAGTACACTATAGAGAGTTTAGCTAATAAGTGTTTTAATGTATAGCCGAGTCCGTCAGATCAACTTTTAATGTACACAATAAGCGGGTGTTCAATATATCGGGTCCCTTATAGCGAGAATTAACTGTATAAGCAAAATCTGTAATGACCAGAACCAGAGCCATGACCAGAGGTTATTGTAATTTAACCTAAATTTATCAAAAATATAATCGAATTGAATCAAACGCTTTCCGCCAATGAGCAGGCATAGAGTTGAATTGACCTGTTTTAGATTGGTAAAAATATACCGGAATTGACATTGCTGAACCTAAATCGATGATTTCCTTATTTAATATATTTATGAAAATGTGCAAGTACACTATATTATAAGCGAGTATCAAATTCTTGTTGAAACAAAATTCTTTTAACGTTTATTTTAAGTAATATTTTATATTAAAATTACATTTATATTCATCTAACAGTAAGTAGAGACAGGCTTTTGCCCCTGGGTAAAACAAGAAATACTCCTGGCCAAAAACAGTTTAACCGCTTCGAACCAGAGGTCAAATTCATGCTTTTTGATCATTGAATGGCTGTCTGTATTAGAAAGTTATTGCGATTCAAACAGATTTATTGAATATTAACTTAAACATGCTAGTTCATGGCAGTTATTTTTTGTGCTAAAAACGTTGTCACTTGTCTTGAACTTAAGGTGCTTTTATATAATTTATTAATTCATATATTGAAGTTAGATTGATATGCTATGAAACTGTCCGGCTATAAAAATCGTGTGATTTATACCGAATATATCATCAAAAGTGGAAACTTCATTATCAACACGAACTGGAAGATCAACCGTAAAAAACATTCAGGTATTGACAGAATTGTCTGAATTACAGATAGATTTAGTATTTAATCTCTTTTTGCTTTCCATTAAAAAATATATAATTCATATATAAATAAATGATTTACATGGATTATATCTGATCCAGGCTCTTATAGTCTTATGTTCTTATAATGATAAATGTCTATAACATAAGAAAAACGCCTGAAGACAGAGATGATATGATATTTCAAATAAGTTCTACATTTCTAACAAACAGTACTACAAATCTAAAAATTCAGTCAATAATTAATAAATATCTTTCGACTAATATTTTTAGAGAAAAAATGCTTTGAATTCTAAAAAAAAATGTATTCATAAATGTTTTAGATTCAAAGACATTATAATTTAGATGAACAGAGACTTGCATTCAGTTTTCTATTGCATATATGCCTTAAACATATTGTACTGTGATTTCAGAAATCAATGTAATATTTTAGTCAAATATTTTGCGCGAAATTATTAAGCTATTAATTATTGTCGAAATATTATAAGAAAAATTCAAAAAATCAGTTCATATAATAAATCTATAAATTATTCATAATTAATATCAAGAGTATTTGGAAATGACTTTTACTTTAATTATATGGAAATGGTGTTCAGTTGTATTGCATTTGATTGGAACTGTTGTTTACGGCTATTCTTTGATCTACCAATCCATCTACAATGACAAAACTGATCCCAGGTCTACATATATCGGCGATTTTAAATATTTGGTATATATTCCTAAAGTTTTCAATTGTTTTAATCATTTAATCAAAATATTCTCTATGTTTGCAGACGTACTGGACTTTGGTATTCAATACTATTTCATATCTGATCTCAAGAATACAGTTATTCTTATTTCATATCTATTCTAATCAATAGGTCTTTCAATTTGTATTCAACTTTTTAAGTCTTATTTTGGATTTTATGCCAAATATAAAGATCAGGAAAAAGTTGTCCGAATTTATAGACGTATTCTTTCACACAGTTGTCGTTCCCTTTGCACTGGTAATCGGCCACAAACTGATTTCAATAGAAATTAAAATAAAATATAATTGAATTGAAATTCATTCTACAGTTCGTTTGCATATCATTTTGGGTTTTGAATCATTGGGACAAAAGATCGGTACGGAATCCAAGAAAAACGAACCGATACCCGGACTGGTACAATCATGTCTCGGTATTTGTCACTTCCGGTTCAGTACTTTACAATTGTATTCAAATATTAATACACTTTTAAGCACACAATGATAGCTCCGATGGACATACTTGAGCTGGTGGTCACTTATCATAAAGAGCCTGACCTTCAATCGCATGCAATTCTGACGACACTGACCCTATATTTCCTGTACTATCTATTGATACTATACTGGGGCAGATTTTGCAATCTATGGGTTTACCCATTTTTAGCAGAACTTAATTGGTTTTTCCGAACGGGTTTTGCAATCGCCGGCGGATCTACTCTTATAGCCTATTATCTCATCTTCATAACTGTCAACAAATTGGTTTGGACTCGGAATAGGATCAGAAGCTTTAGACAAATATGACTTCAATAGTAATAGTTATTTATAAAAAGAAAATTATTGTAAAAATAAAGTTCAGATTTAATAAAATACTTTCAATTATATCAGTAATAAATTCGAGTTTTATATTAAGGAAATTATTTTATTTGATCCGAAACAAAAAGATCAAAAGATAAATAAATTGTTCCGGAAATAGTCTCAATTAGATATTAAAAAAAATAAATTTTAAAATTTTTGGGCAAATCTTTTGCCAAATTTCTTTCGGATTCGGATTCTGTTCTCGACTGCAATCGTAATATAAATTTCTTTTCCGAATATTTAGTGCAATAGCTCTTCAACAGTAATACTAATAGCTTTCGGTCCATCGAATTGTCCCAGAGGTTGATTTGGTTGAGCTCTGCAAACCTCTCGAACCAATTCAACCGAATGTTTTCCACTCCTAGCAAAAACATCTTTTTCAACCTTTTCAATGATATCAAGGCCTCCAAAAACCGATCTTTGCATTCCTCACAAATGCTTAAGAATTCAAGGCAATTGCAGCGGAGGTTGAGTTTCATTAACGAAAGCAAATAAATATTTGGAAAACATTTGCATACAATCGCAAAATTTTTCTTATCGATCGATCCATTGCTTAAACACAATTTCTTTACGTTTACGAAACGAAATCTTTGTTTGGAAACATTTTCAATGAAGAAATGATTTGAATCCAAATACAATAAAAGATATTTTAGTTTTGGTTGTGATACCAAAAACCGTAGGAGTGTTTCGGCCAAAGTGTTGGACCAAAGCAGTGAAAATGCGATCAGATTTGAGTAGAGTTGCAATACTTGTAAGTCTTGTTCATTGAATCTGAACTCACAGAATAGGGTTTGCATTGGATTTGTTGCTCTTCTAACCAAACGAACCAACGATTCCACTTCTATGTGGCCATCGAAAAGAGAGATGTGAGTAAAAGACTTGATTGTATTCGGGGCAAAATCCAGAACATTATCAAGGCGACTGAATTGAGATATTACCAACGCTTCAACAGTTCTTAACTTTGTTAGTAAAGCAATGGTTTTCTCGTTTGGATTCTTCTCATACTTAGTATAGACAAGAGTTAAACACTTAATCCGATTCTCAAATAAATGTCCGATTCTTTGAATTCTCTTAAATTTCATTTCATTTGGAATCGGACCCAAAACTAATGCATCCAATCGTTTGCTATTCTTTGCTATGATTTTAATCATTTTCTTATCAATTCCGTCACTGATTCTTAAAGTCTTTAAAAATCGACACTTTTTTGTATACGATTTCAAAACCGTTTTCTTCGAATTACTCCTCATTTTTGTAATTAAATTACATTTGTTTACTCTTGTTTCTGCTATGTCATTGATTATATGATTGAACTGGGCAATAATTGCATAATGATAATACTTTCCGAAATGAAGTATTCTCTGGTATTGCAAGACTTGATTCACGCAATACTGGAACTGATGGCTAGTTCTCTCCAATCGTTGCAATTCTCTGAATTCAAGATATTTTAATATTTCAATCACAACGTCTTCGTTCATAACTCGGCTACTCTTCTGATCACTGCTGTCGTCGATATCTCTTCTATTCCTATTGCCTGTGAGTCCACAGCAAAGCCTAAACAATATCGACATCTTTTGAAAACTTCTTTGAGTCAAATGTCCAGAAAAATAATTTTAATTTATTTTGTTATAATTTTGAATTAAGAATTGAAAATAATTGTTGGTTCGAGCACAACGCTGCGCGATCAGATTGAACTCTAATTTGCTTTTTGTCAACCAAGCAGGGCATCATTTTTGAGCTCGAAAAGATTTGATGTAAAAGTGGTCATTCAATTGGCTTAAGATTTTATGTCTACTGTATTTAGGATTGAGACAGGTATCACCAATACCCTGCTGACTGTCCAACTTAATTCAAGAAAGAAAATCATAACTAAACTTCAATTGTGTGCAATACTTACGACACTGACGCTATATTTCCTGTACTATCTATTGATACAATACTGGGGCAATTTTTCCAATCTATGGATTTATCCATTTTTAGCACAACTTAATTGGTTTTTGCGATTTTGTTTTGAAATTGTTGGCGGATCTGCTCTTAAAGTCTATTATATCATTTCCATAACTGTCAACAAATTGGTTTGGACTCGGAATAGGATCAGAAGTTTCAGACAAATATGACTTCAATAGTAATAGTTATTTATAAAAACAATTAATTGTAGAAATTAGACTCAGATTTGATAAAATACTTTCAATTATATCAGTAATAAATTCGAGTTTTATTTTAAGGCAATTATTTTATTTGATCCGAAACAAAAAGTTCAAAAAATAAATCAATTGGTCCGGAATTAACTTAGATTCAAACGGATTAAGACTATAAATATTTGAAAAAATTAATTTTGAAATTTTTGGGCAAATCTTTGGCTAAATTTCTTTCGGATTCTTCTCTCAATTTCAGTTGTAATAAAAATTTCTTTTCCGGATATTTAGTGCAATAGCTCTTCAACAGTAATACTAATAGCTCTCTGTCCATCGAATTGTCCCAGAGCTGGACGAGGTTGAGTTTCGGGAACCTTTCAAACCAATTCAACCGAATATTTTCCACCTTGTACAGAACCATTTTTCTCAACTTTTTCAATGATATCAAAGCCTCCAAAAACCGATGTTTGCATTCCTCACAAATGCTTATGAAATCAAAGCAATTGCAGCGGAGGTTGAGTTTCACTAACGAAAGCAAATAAATATTTGGAAAACATTTGCATAAAATTGTGAAATTGTTTCTATCAATCGATCCGTTCATTAAATATAATGTCTTTACACTTAGGAAACGAAAACTATGTTTGAAAGCATTTTCAACGAAGAAATGATTGAAATCCAAATGCAATACAAAAAATTTTAGTTTTGGTTGTGATTCCAAAAACCGTAGGAGTGTTTCGGCCAAAGTGTTGGACCAAAGCAGTGAAAATGCGGTCAGATTTGTGTAGAGTTGCAATACTTTTAAGTCTTGTTCATTGAATCTGAACTTACAGTCGAGTTCTTGCATTGGATTCGTTGCTCTCCTCAGCAAACGAACCAACGATTCGACTTCGATGTCGCCATTGAAGGGCGAAATCTCAATAAATGATTTGATTGTATTCGGGGCGAAATCCAGAACATTCTCAATGCGACTGCTTTGACGTATAACCAAATCTTCAACAGTCCTTAACTTTGTTAACAAAGCAATGGTTTTCTCGTTTGGATTCTTCTCATTCACACTGTAGTCAAGAATTAAACATTTAATCCGATTCTCAAATAAATGTCCGATTCTTTGAATTTTCTTAAATTTCATTTCGAGTAGAATCGGACCCAAACTTAACGCATCCAATCGTTTGCTATTCTTTGCTATGATTTTAATC
Organism: Eueremaeus valkanovi; assembly: GCA_034693305.1. Classification (NCBI taxonomy): domain Eukaryota; kingdom Metazoa; phylum Arthropoda; class Arachnida; order Sarcoptiformes; family Eremaeidae; genus Eueremaeus; species Eueremaeus valkanovi. Next base: position 25,152 of record JAQIWA010000755.1, read on the forward strand.
ATTTTCTGATCCATTTCTTCACTGATTCTCAAAGTCTTTAAAAATCGACACTTTTTTGTATACGATTTCAACTTCAAAACCGTTTGCTTTGAATTAGTTCTCATTTTTGTAATTAAATTATATTTATTTGCTCTTCTTTCCGACCAGCCGGCCCATGTCGGTTCACCATGGTATTCTCCGAAATAAAGTATTCTCTGGTACTGCAAGACTTGATTCACGCAATACTGGAACTGATGGCTAACTCTCTCCAATCGTTGCAATTATTTGAACTCAAGATATTTTAATATTTCAATCACAACGTCTTCGTTCATAACTCGGCTACTCTTCTGACCACTGCTATCGTCGATATCTCTTCTTTTCTTGTTTTCTGTGAGTCCACAGCAAAGCCTAAACAATATCGACATCTTTTGAAAACTTCTTTGAGTCAAATGTCCAGAAAAATAA
>JAQIWA010000756.1:0-25583 GCA_034693305.1 Eueremaeus valkanovi
AAATAGAGGGGGGGGGGTCAGGCAAAATCCAAAATCACAGGGGGGTTACCCCCACCTGTGCCCTCCCCATTGCCTATCTCTGAGTTTTATATTAATAGTTAGTGATAACAGTATTAATAGTGCAAATGGTTTGTCAAATATTCTGAGCTTTGGATTAAAATCAGAAAAGAGGAGAAAATTTTAGTGAATTTGGAGTCAAACCGAAATGCATTTAATGTTAACTTCACTTCCTTTTGCATCAAATTTGAATTTTAGTGACACTTTCTGATCGCAATTTTAACCTTTGCTACAATTCTGTCCAGGGGTTTGACTCTAAATTATTACATTGATCCGTCTCATATCTAGCTCACACTGAGTTTAATCTTGCACTTTCTTGACATCAAATAATTAATTATAAATTAATCTAATTGTGTATAACATTATTGTTAACATTAATTCCTTAGATTCCCGCAGATATGCAAATAATAACGAGTCATATAATAATATTTTATAGAAAATATTAAAACTATTTATTTGTGAAAACAGTTTTTGTCTGCAATGAGTTAGGAATATAAGAATGAATTCAATATATAATTTGGTTGATTTGATCGATAACTTATCTCTGGCTGCGATACTTCAATCATAGTCAGGTGCTGTTCAACTACTCTACAGTTCTATACATTGGCCTCATATTCTGTATATTCTCTCCATTGGTTGTTCACTAAAGTAAAGAATAATGGATTGAATGCAGTGATGATTCCAATGATTCCAATATTATCATCGCTTATGGAATAAAAAAAATATATATTGAATGGATTTTTTCATAGCCTGTCATTATATCCTATCTAATGATAGACTTGTTTTTATTTCTACAATTAGATAGACCTTTCATAGCCGACCGGCTCTTATTTCAACTCTCAATTGTAGCACAAAATTAATAAATGATCACAACTTTTGGAGCCGAAGCTATGCTTTTGTTTTATTATAACTGCCATTAATTACAACACTTTCGCAGACATTATATCGATTTTCACATTCAGACTCAAAAAATATAAATGTTTTTAAAATTTTGCTGAAATATCGATATTTTTAAAAATGTTTTTCACTCTAATTATATCGTTAGGACTGAAAGTGAAAAAATTATTCTCTTTATTCATAATTAAAATATCATAAATACAACAATTAATATATTTACAGAAAATCATTCATTTATTTTCAATAATAAGCTGTCAGTTATTTCTGTCAGATCTCACTAATTGGACGACAATTTTTAAATTGAAATTTTTATGACATTAAAGATTCCTGTGACGAACTAGGTCAAATAGCTTTTACGAAATGAATAAAGTAGATTGAAAATCAATTAAATTCTTAATATAGACCTAATGATCAATAATTTTGGTCAGTTTTCCAGCATTTCTACTGCAAACTGGAAAAGGTCTCCGAAGACTCAGAATTTAGCCAAAAGTCTTTAAATTTACCACAATTTTAAAATTCACTAAATTATTCAGAATATTTTGAAATCAAGTTATTTCTGACAATGGTCCTCGATCTTGAACAAAAATACCGTGGTGATTGCTTTTGAAGTGAATACTAAATAATGAAAATATGATCAGCGCTTACATACTGTCCAATGAAAAAGAGGATTCAATGGAAAAGAAGATGTTTTTGTTGATCGTGAGGGCATATAATTTTGAATAAGCTTTCTATTAATATATTGTCTATACATTAGCCTAACTATAGACTAATCATCACATTTCGTGACCTAATACATAGAAAATATTTTCTTTTTTCCTTAATTTGTAAAACTTTCTGCAAATTTAAAAAGGATTTTGAATATAAAAATAGCGGTTATAATGAGTTTAGTCTTTAATTTTATGCTTCAAAGCAAACAATTTTTTCATCCAATGATTACTTGAATATAATTCTGAACTAAATTTATGATAAATATACCAGAATTCCAAACCCAAACTCCGATTATTTAATGAATCAGTCAAACAAAAAATATTTAATAAATAATAATTAAATTCGTTGAACCGAATAGTACTGTAAGCAAAGAATAATGAATTTTGTGGTAAAAATATTTACCCAATTATTCTATTGATCACAACTCTAATTCAGTGTTGGATTAATTCACATTTCAACTGAATTTTAATCCAATATTTGTATTTATATTTTTACGAATTATCAGCATTGAGCAGGTTCAGATAAACAACATTTTATTATCATTGCTTATATCCTTGTTTATACAATATTGAGAATTTGTACTGAATTCAAATCAAAGTGGATTTATTTGAACCATTTATAAGCCGTATTTCATATCATAATGTTTTTATTTTCAATACATTGTTCCCTATATTTAGAAATGAGTTCTCTTTTAATCCTTTTAAATAAATTGACTTATTTTTCCTATAAATTCATCTTTAGATCAGATCATACGTTATATAAAAACAGTGAGGGTCAGATTAATAGCTCGATTTAATTTTGATAAACGAATTTTTATTTTACCGGTACTTATTTTATTCTGGTTCCAATAGAATCTGGTTTTAATAGTCTGGTTATAAATGAAATCAAACCATATGATCAGTTTTTAAGCAAAAATCTAAGAATTGGGTGAATTTTTTAAACCAGAAGTTTTAAAATAATTTTACGTATGATTAGTGAAAGTTCAGAGTTGAAAGTACAGTAACCTTTTTGATAGTTCAAAGGTCACAAAATGCGTCACAAAATCAATATTTTAGTTTTAAAAGTGCCCATGCTATTAATATCTATACACATTCTGTGCATCTCTGGCTTTAAGCCCTTTGTTTCACAAGATATTCATTTATTTCATAACAAGAAAAATAACTTAGTTTTTGAATTTCAATTCAATTTATTAAAAAAAAGTTTTCTCCGATTTTTTTCATTCAATGTTATACTTATACTGAAGACTAAGAAATAAAAAATCAATAATAAAGAGAAAAGAGTTTTTCGACATAAAATTTTGTTGCGTTTCTGCAGAAAGAAGTCTAGAATTTGAATTTCAATACTACTATCGATGAGTTCAGTGGAAATAATCTATATTTTTAGCGAAAAAGTATCGAATCTTTTATTTTATTTTTTTGTTCGGAAACAATCGGTTCGTGAGTTTTGTTTGTAGAGAAGGGCATAGAATGCATAGAATCTCTCGTAAGTGTCTTCTTATCACTCCTATAATGACTATTCTTTGAAATTTTCGTTTTGGCCAACAAAACAAAATTGTTATATAAAATGCTGAAACAGAGACAAAAATGCTCTCAATTTTTCTATATAATGAATAGAATAGTTATTTGTCCGACTCATTCATTTTTGTGCTCATCTCAACTCAACTCTCTATTCTCTCTATTCTTTTAGTTTTGGCAAATATTGACAAAACTATGTGAAATCGATATCACTGTTAGTTTTCAATTGAATTTATTTTTATTGTTTGTCAGATATTTTTGAATTTATTTATATTTGATAAATATTAGCACTAAATATAAATCTAATAGAATTATCAGATTTTCAATTGTATCAAAAATTCCAGACTAAACTGAACAAAGCAAATGTTCTCGTACATTTTTATTTGATGCTGCCAAAATGTGCCCTTGTTCAAAATAAGAATTAAATATAACTACTCTCTAATTTGCTGCCCGTATACTAAATGAGACTCAGAAATAAATACTGCCTTTTATTTTTCCTTTTATGCATCTTATTTTGCCCTGACTCATTTGGCAAATTTGAAAATGATGGCTATTGACCAGTTGCAACCCATTCAACCCATTGGATAGGCATTAATGAAATCAATAAAATCAATACAACCCTAAGAGCGCTATTACGCTATTATGAGAGGAATAGAGTTGCGATTCAATGCATCAGATCTTATGAACATTTATTGATTCGTTTATTTAAATACAATTTTATACAAAACTATTTTAAATATAAACAATTCAACACTCGATGAGATGCCTCAGTAATTGATTTGTGTTTTTCGATAAAATCATTTCCAAAGTAATGTTTCAAGAGGCCAGGTCTATTTTGAACCATTATAGCCATGATATAACTGAAACATTATTCAATCCATTTGAAAGCAATGGAAAGCCGAGAAATTAAAGTTCAAAAGTAGTGAAGTAATAGTTGTCGACAAATAGTATCAAGCTGAAGTGAGGTCAAAAGTCTGCTATTTCGCTATAATTTTGGAGAAATTATAAAAAATGAGGACTGGGTTGAAAGACTCATTGAATGTTAGAGATTATAATTGTCTCTTAGAATAGGTTTGTTTCAGATTCAGTTATGTGGATGAAATTTTTGTAAACAGAGTTCACAATAGACATAACTCATCCATAAAACATTTAAAATGAGAAAATTGCTGTATGTCCTTGCTTTCTTATTTCATTTGTTTTGTATAATCCATATTAATATGATTTCTAACAAAATAAGAAATACAAATCTGGCTGTTATTGTGGACCGGGTAGGGTCTGGAATATTCACTACTGTTTTATAATTATCATTAATGTTGACAATGAAGCGAAGAAAGCAATAAATAGTCTTAAGGACATTGAGAAGACTGTTATTCACGCCATCGGAACAATCTATAGCTTTAACGGCAAACTATTAATGAAAGTCAACGATATTTTGGAAACAGAATAAAAGTCGATAAGAGTTGACATTTAACTGGAATTACTGGAAATATCAGAAGAATTTTCTTTAGAAATCAATAACTTTTTTAAAATAGAGTTATTCTCTATTTATGTCTTATATTTTGCTTCAATGTCTGTATCAATACTTTTTTCAATCATTTTCTTTGCAATATATACTCCAAAAACATAATTGTGTTTTGAATTTTATTTCTCTTATTTCGATCCAATGATTATCAAAAGATATTCTTCAGAAAGAAGAGAAAAATTCTGAAAAGTCTTAACTTTATGTCCATAAAGACTATTTGAGAATCTCTTCAGAATAGAGCCATTCGTTTCGTTTTTATTGAACAATAAATATTATGCATATATTGTGTAAAGAATTTTTGTTTAAGTATTGATTTTAGAATAAAAACCTGAAATTTGATGAGAAGAACAAAAATATCTTTATTTGATTTTTTAGTGAATATAATACTCTTCAATATCTACTTTATTGCTCTCAAGTCTGTAATAAAAGGAATAAAAATAAAAATAAAAATTTTACCAAAAATGAACGAAAAGTATTAGAAGTTTTAAATAATTGTCGCTTAGATTCTCGGCATTCAGACAATTCGTTTTATTTGTGCAAAAATACGTTAAATATTTGCTGAATGTTAGCACTAAATCCAATACTCGAGTTATGCACTGTTTTTGCCTTATATTTGATATTCTGCTCAGTATTTCGTTAAAGAGATTATTGATTTCGTTGGCTTCCAATCGATTGTTTGCCACAAATGTATTCTTACGAACAGAATAACTGTTAGACAACTTTTGCCAACTCTTTATAATTAAAAGTTTTTACTTTAAAGATTCAAAATTAGATAAATTCCGATTCAAATTAGATTCGTATGAACTCAACAAATAAAGGCACAGCAATTCACACTGAATTATCGAGTAATCTTGCTACTATATCAACCAAATACCTAACCTAACCAAATAGTCTTCGCTATAATACAAAATGTGATAAAATTAAAAACTGTAACCCAGATCAAATGATAAATAATTTCAAGTAAAAGCACATTTTAGTCATTTTGACCTCATTTTGTTTTGACTATGTCCACCCCCTTGCACATCCCTGTGAATAAAATGATTGTATTCTTCGGGGAATTTGTTTTGATAGCACACATACAGCATATGAATCAGTTATGAAATTCTTATATAATTCTCAAAAGATTTGATATTAAAACAAAAATCTAAATATTCTTATAAAATGTTGGCATAAATTCATTTAATATTCTTTCTATTATTCAAATTCAGAGAAATTTTAACCTCGAGTTAATCAAATTTATATCAATTATAAGTTTTGCAAATATTATAAAAGATAAAAGTTTTTAGAATTCATTAAATTAAGTGAAAAAGTTATCACAAAAAAAGAGTTTGACTAAAAGTATTTGAATTATTTTTTTTAGAATAAAATGTTTGAATTTACTTAAGTATTATATAATTGAATTCAAATCCATTATAGAGTATGAGTACGAAAATGAATAGATAGTATCGGTTGAATAAATAATTAGATTAGAAATTAATTGAAAACAATTGCGAATTATATTTTTGTCGTCACTTTTTTCTGGTCTCATCGTATGACTCGATAGAATATGTGATCAAATTTTGTTGATTGAAAACATTGATTATCTGAAGTAAAGGTGTGGCGAATAAAATTAAACTCTCATCCATTCGATACTCTCTACCGAAACACAAACAACAAAATATTGTGTCAAAGAGCGAACCAAACAAATGAATAGAGAATTTTTGTGTCCAAATGAGAGATTAATCAATGCTTTCAGTGATGTATGTTTGTAGGCATTGGAGCACAAAATTTCTTCGCCTCTATTCGTGTTAAGTTCACTCAATTTGCAAATAGATATATAGATTCGACACAAACTAATGGAAGAAATTATTAAATTATGCGAACGAATCAGAATAACCTTATATTCAATTATATTATATTATATGCAAAAAAAAAATACAGAATATATTCTATTTATAGCATATCATCAAAAAAAACTTTGTGTTCAATATAACTATGAATATTGATATACAAAGTCTGCTCATATATATTGTAAAATCCGCTCAGAGTTTCTCAATATATTTCATAAAAAATTATTTCTGTTTAAAATTGATAAAAGAATATCAGAATATCTTCTTTTTTATGCCTCCAATACAGGCCATGCGTATTGAAAATAATTATAAAGAGTGAGAGCTTTTGGAAGAACTCTATCCGAAAGCATAGCTGGCATTCAGTCCATTCGTTTGCGGAATCAGTGAATTCAATAGTTTTTTCTGTTCTGATGAACAGATAATTCTATACCGAGTACTCTATCATTATATTTTCAAATAAAGTCATCCATTAATAACTTGATATTATATAACATTTTTTGTGCATTGTTTGCAAATTCTAGACTTTTTTGCGTTTGACCGACAATTTAAAGTTCAAATACTGTTTCGATTTCATTAAATGATTGTTTCTTTCTATGCGTTTAACTGAATATTGAAGAAAAGTTTGAAATATTTCCAAAGTTTTTATTATTAATTTAATATTCTTTTTGCAAACTATTGTTTATTTGCAAGACTTTAATGCTTTTGATGTTATATTAATCTAAAGTGTGATTTGAAGTCAAATAATTAGATTGATTTGATTGGTATTAACGGCTATTTTCGATTCAATTAAGAACTGGTGAGAAGAGTGAGAGCACAGTCTCTATTGACAAAAGAGCTGTGAATTGAATGCTGTGTTTGCATTGAAAGCAAAGTTAACTGAAAAGCATATGTTAATTGACTCGAATGAACAGAAAAAAGTTGATAAAAGCAATGCAGACATAATGCGAGTCTCTCTAACAGATCTATTTTTATCAATCATCAGAATAGACGACTCGCTAATCAATAAGAATTAATTTATTGCTTCTGTCGGACAATGCATTCAATGCATATGCAGTGCATTCATAACCATATAATCAGTTTTGTTAATAAAATAATTGTTTAGAAGAGAGTCTGAATGCGAGAGGATATGAGATATGAGTTATAAATATAACTAACATATGAATGACATTCAACACAAGTATATCCAGTGCTAAGTAAATGGACTAAAACGCAAACTTTTTTGCAGAAAGAGAGAGATAGAGAGGAAAATGCTTTTTGGACAGCAATGGATCGATAAAATGCAATCTTAGAGACGCTCTCGACTCGACTCAACTCGACTGAGGAACGCATGAGTGGGAAGAAGAAGTGGTAAATAGCAAAATGGAGAATCCAGTGCACAACCAATCAAGTGATGAATCGCTCAATACTTTAACCATAATCTGCATGATCTGCAAGACCTGCAAGAAGTACAGCCACTCCAAGTACGCGAGTTGTTTGGCACCAGTCGTGTGGTGAAGCCATAGCGCCAAACGCACAGTCAGTTATGAACAGATATAAATTCATGACCTGTACTCTGGTCGTATGCAATGTGATCTCGTTGGTGGCCATGTTCTTAAGCGCCTTCTGGGGCTTCACCTACCCGACCATAATACTGGACGGCTACGAGTCGGGCAAGTCAGCCATCGTGGCCACCTTCATGTGCGGCCTCTCGTGCGTCGCGTTGTGTGGACTCAATTACCAGAACTACTATCTGCTCATAATCTACGGTATCGTTCATTTGTTGATTATTTTCAATCAAGTGTTCAGTATTTTGCCGTTCAGTTGGAGCCGAATCCCGAACTACCCAGTTATGGGTGATGTGGACACCCAGGTGTATGTGTTAGCCATTCCAAAGATAATTTTGGTTATATTTGCGTTTGTGTTGTCGTATAAACTAAGACACGACGAAATACAACGAAAACTTAGCCGATCTGATCCTAGATGTAGGTGTGAGAGCACAAGAAGTACTGCCAGCAGACAAAGTCTCCGAAGCTTTCACAACACACCCATCGAAGGTCCGATTCCACCGCCTCTTCCGCCACCAAATGCCATAATAAGAACACCACCGCTGTATCCGATGCATCGGCCGAGTCTTTCCAACCCTCCTCTGCCACCCCTTCAGCCCATGTGTCGAACGCCACCACTGCACGGGCCGCCCATCAATGGGCCCTTGAGTGGACCGCCCGGTACACCTCCCTGGAGGGCAGAACGCAAATGGAGTGCCACAGACAGGGCCAGAGAGTACGACCGCCACTACTATCGTGATGTCTATAACCCGAACTATTAGACCATTAGTTAATTAGAATTGAATTAAAAATCTCAACAAAAACACAATCTCTTGGATTGATTGCCGTCCGAAACAATTGTATTACTGAATGCAAACATGTATTGGAAGTACAGAGTATTGAGTATTGAGTATTGATTGCATATCTGCTTCTCTTCGCTCTTCTATTGGGAACCGACAACAAAATGGTTTGCAAACTAATGCATATCTGTTCTGATCAGAAGATGCTCTCACTCTCTGCCAGTGCTGTCTCTCTTGTCTATTCAGCGGTTATTATTGGCTTAAAAGAGAAGATGAAGAATACAAGTAATAGAGTTGTGTTTAATCAATGAGAAAAATAAGAAATGAGAAGAAAAGAAGAAAAAAGTAAAAGTTTAGCACTTTTTCAGTCGAATAGAGAGTACAGTCGGCGAAAACGAAGCGACGATTGCTTTGAATTGTCTCTAATGTTGATATTAAATGAAAAAAATATTTGTTAACAACTTATGGTTATTATTAAAAAGTGGCAAAAAATTGGGTAAAAGAAAAAATTCTTTGCACTTGTTTTCTATTTTTTAACTATTTATAAATGTCTGGCGTTTTGCGTGACTTTTCTATGTCTATTAGGCAACAGAAGCGAAATCTCTAATTAACTTAACATTTAATTAGCGAACGAATTGATTAAATATTTTTCTTTATCTTTTTTCTGCTCTTTTCTCTTGTTTTTCGGAGTCAAATAAGATATATATTGAAGTCAAGCAAATTATTATTCTGTCCATTAGAATGACTGTTAAATTACAACAAACCTTATTAATGAATGAACTTATTTACTGAATATTATTATATATGAAAAATTTGCTCACATTTTCATATTTATAGATGAAATTACTTTTATTAATAGATTTTTCTCATATACTGTCTCTAATTGTGTTTTTGTTTTTATTTCCTCTGACTATTATTGTATATATCGCTGCTTTTTGAGTCTTTCTGTGGGATTAACTTATTTGTCACAGAATTTCATTACACCCGAGATCTTAGATCTTGTGATGAATTTTTCTGAAACAAATACTTTCTAATGAAAGAAAAAAATCAGATTCTGTAGAGAACTGGAAAACAAAAACTTAACAGTAATACTGCTTTTGCAGAAATTATCGTTTGAGAAAAATATGAGTAATTTTCCAATAAATGCTTTCATTCAATACAACAAAACATAAAATTCAGTAATTTTTGAATTATTCATATTTTTTTTCCAAGAAATAAGTTAAACAGAATAAGAAAATGATTCACACCATCGAAATATAGCACAGAATAGTTCATTTGCATAACTATTGAGCAGAGTTGCGGAAATGGAGTTATGCCAAAACCATTAACATTTTGTTATACCGTATTTTGAATGGAGCTGTATTCAAAATAGTTACTTATATTCAATTATAAGAATATCCATTCAATCAGAAGAAAATTATTGTCATTTCATTTGATTTTTTATTGGAAATACTCGTTTGAATTGGATTTTTAGAATTCATTTATGAATTCCTTCCAAAAAAAAGATTTATTTCTTTTCGATTTATCAGCGCTTCTGTCAGTAATATATTGTATAAGAATATAAAAACTAATTTTTTCGATCTAAGCCAAAATGTTAGATCAGTTTTTAGGCTCACAGTGAATGTCTCAGTCACTCAATCAAAGTCATCATTTTTATGAATCTAATATACTCTTTTCTTATAATTTTTAGTTATTATATTGCTTTTAATGATTTCAAATCATTTTCTCGTGATTTATGGTCTAAAAGAGTTTAACCGAAAAATTCCTGACAAAGAAAGAGATTATTTGTGAGAAAAAACTTTTTTCTAGTATAAGAAAATGAAAAAAAAATAGAATAAAAACCCGAAAAACCAAACTTCAAAAAACGATTTTATGCTTAAGAATATAAGCGATAGTTTATTGATGTAAACATTAGAAGAAGAGAACTCTTTTTATCAATTCTAACAGTGAAAAAAATATATTCTTGAATGTCATTATTCAAAATTATAATCTTTGAAATTCTAGACACAAACTTATGACCAGTTTTGTGTGTATAGCAGAGAAAAAAAATTATTTACTAATCACTTGATCTTATCGTTAGCCATATTCGGAATTTTTATAAAATACGGAATAAATTATTAATAATTTTTTCGTGTTTTTAGAAGAATATTCTTATGCCTCCAAAACTTATTCCTCGAACTATACTCTCTCTTATTTAGTCATTAATTTTGATCGAATCTTCGTATTATATCAAGAGTTCATATATTCTGAAAATTCTGATAAATTAGGCGAAAAATAATGATATTATCATAAAAAACATAATATTGTAATAAAAGGTTTTTTCTTTCATTATTTATTCGTATTTTTAGACTATATTAAGAATTTTTAATCAATAGATTCGTTTAAATATAAAACCGATGAAAATCTTGAGCTTTTTTAATGAGACAATAAAGTACAAAAATATACGAGAATTTATTAGAATATATATGTATATGACCAGGCTTCATTTTTAATATATAGTAGTATTAATACATAAACATTTCAAAATATATTTGTTATAATAAATACAGAGAATATTCTGTTAAAACTCTTTCTGTTTTGTGATTTACTTTTGTTAATATAATTTATTTACAAATATTATAGAAAAATGTTATATATTTTGTCTAATTCTCTGTTCGTGTTCTCATTTATTGTCAGTTCTCATAGTATGCGTTAATTTGAGATTTTGCTTCACATGTCATACGAAAAGCACGAAATTGTCTATAACTACAACATATAAAATGCTACCGAAATATAAGGATAAAAAAGATAATAACTAATACTCAAACTGTTGTGTGTCATAGAAGTACTACTTCTCCACTGAATAGGAAATGTCTTCTAACAAATAATTTGTGTTAAAAACTGCTCTATTGCTCAACTACTCGATGCCGATCACAAAATAAATGGTTCGCTCTCTCAAAGTGTTGCTGACTGTGAGAAGACCTGAAAATTGTTTACTGAATATACGATTGAACCAAATGATGAAACGATAGATGAAATAAAATAAATTGTATAACAATATCATATCTCATCGAATAAGAGTTCAATCATATCTCAATATATACTATAGAATCCAAACATAAGAAACACATGTTTACTGTATTGTATTGACCACAATATGACGACAATTCTATAGAAATTCTTAAGTGAAAAAACGTTATTAAAAATATATAAGAATTAGAAAAAATTGAAAAATTTTTATTTGAAAAAAGAGAATAAAATTAATAAAAATCAATTAAAGAATAATTAAATTCCTGCCATTTTTTCTGTCAACTCGTTTATTGTAGACAATGTTAATGTTAATTATTAACGAATTAATATTCCGTTGTTTTATCATTTGTAGGACAAAGATATATAAATATAATAATATTGTATATTATGTATAAAAATAACTTTTAGAGAAATTCGAGACAAAAGGAAAAATGTATATAAAAACGACTTAAAATATAACGAAGAAACAAGCCTGATGCGACCCCATAATCAAGGTGAAAACATTGTGAACATCCTAATTTATAATCAAATGTATGGATACTTAGGATAATTGCGTCTAAAAAACGTTAATTTAATAAATAATTTCTTTTTTTAGAGATATTTTGATTCAATTAATGTCTGAAAATAAATATACGTTTTATTAATAGCTTTAATACAACTGAATGACTGAATGATAGTATTTCTATAATTATTGATATTTTGATCACAAACTCTAATATTAGACATTTTGTTCCTAAGATTATAAGAAGAAGACATTTTTGTCAATCATTGTCTCTTTTGATCCCTTTCTTTCCCATCGATTCGTTGACGAACTTTCCTAACCCTAAGCATCCCTTTTATTGATTAAAAATAAGAAAATATTGGATAATATAAGACAGAGAAAGAAAATATAGTTTGAGTTCTAATAAGAACTGAACTGATGTCAAAATGTGAACAAAATTGGGCTCAGAGTGAAGTCCTAACTAACAAATAAGTGCCAACAGTGCTAACAGTGCTAACAACGAATGTTCTCCAATAAAAACAGATTTGGATTTTGTGGTTAAAACATCTCTAATATTAGTCGAGTTATACAATAATACAATAATATTATATGAAAAGCCATAAAATGCGGAAACAAATCAATAAACGATTAAATATATAAAATAGTCAATAATAAGATCAATTCATTTTATTATACTCCCTCTCCTTCTCTTCATTCCTCCCTTTCCAACAAAACTTTGAAGGCTTTGACTTATTTTTTCCCGTTATCGTTCAGGAACTTTGACCATGGTAATGCATATGGAATACGGTCATGCAATCAGTTTTAAAAGGAGGACTAAACTTAATTGATTAGGATGAGCTTGTTAGATGAAAGTAGCGCAACCATTATATTCTTGGTCCATGGTCATTATCAATGCTATGATAGATAAAGAGAATAATGACCACATTTCAAGCCGAGAGACTCCAAGAAAGAGCACAGAATTTCACAGAGTGTTTGCAAAAGTGCAGTAGCGGTACAGACGGCAGAACAAATGTGTGCTTCAATCTGAGTAATAACTGTTCTCTTATTTTTGATAATTTCTCATATATTTCGATGATTTCATATCAGTTTGAAATCAAATAAAATTTTAACACAAGAGTTGATTCAAATATTTTGTGAATAAATAATTAAATTTTTAGTCAAAAAAATATTTGATTTTAAACTGATATAAAATCATCGAAAGAGATATGAAATTATCAAAAATAAAATAAAACAGATATTAATGGAGTGAAACACACATTTGATGCCCGGTCTGTACTTTTAAAGGGAATTATTTATAATTTTCGTTTGATTTAACAATTGGTTATATAATATTCGATTAATTTTAAGTCTATTGACTCAATTGAGTCGAATTTTAATGAAGTTATTTATTACCAGGCTAAATAAGCTAATTCTTATCCTGATTAGAATTTGAGCTGAATATTAACCATTTGACTCATTCTTCACTGCTTTGAGTTGACCAAGATTGTTCCTCATTAAGTGTAATTGAAGTTCAATATAACAGAAAACATAGTGATTAGTGAAGACCAGTATTTGGAGCCTAATACTGATGTACTGTATAGTTACTACCGTAGTGTTACTACAGTGTAGTCGACGTAAAAATTTTAACAAATGTTAACGTTTTGATTGGAGTCTATCAAAACATTTTCTCGTAAAGGGATTCAAACGAATAATACGTTATGTGTAGCTATAAGAGCCTCTATTTTTTATGCCCCGATCTGCCCTGAGTCATTAGAAGTGCATAATGTGATCAATAAAGGCTACATTTATTTAAAGAGTCTATACATTTAAATGCATTATTATTCACAATCGATCTCTATATTCATCAACACGTGTGTCATCTCATCTGTAATTCTATTACATATAATATTTTTAGAGTAGAATTAAATAATCTGCTGAACAAATCTGGGGCCGGAATGCTGTGCTAAGAGCCCACCAGAATAACAATTACTATTTCGGAAATTCTCCAGAGATTAATGACGATATGCTTTATGTTGTTTATACTATACATTGTATTTCATCCAAACTATGCATAAAATAATTTGAATAAAAAACTATTAAAACATTTCAAACGAAACATTGCATATGTTTTACTCCTTTCGACATAACTATGATTTTGATTCAGTATTACAGCAATTATTTTATTTACTTCTATTTAACGCATAAATTATTTATAGTTGACATCACATCTACTTTTATGGCTGACCAGACTCATCGTTATTAGACCCAGGGTGTACTAAAAATATTATAAAATAGTTGCGAATAGAGTTCTCAAAATATATCAATTATTAGAGTCAGACGTATTGAGTATTTTGTGATTGATCAGTTCGATACTTCAAGTAAGACTGAACTAGAGCATTGGATAATCCATAAAGAGCCTGACACTGGACTAGAATAAAGATCGTGTGCCTGCACTGTCACGTCGTCAATGTATTCTCCATTGTTTTCATTTAATGTATTAATATTTGTAGTAAAACACGTCTTCATTTGAAATCAGCTTCAGTTGAATGAACAAAACGTACGGACAATAAAATTCAGTTCAGTTCACATTCAGAATAAATCTTTTGGATATAGAGTACGATTGTTATTGACTTTATAACTGAATACAACTGACACTTGGAATTAAAAAATAGGAACAGGGCTGCAAGGTTATTTACAATAGTTAAGTGCAAGGTCGGCCGAGACAGGGGTATAGGGAGGGGTAAAATGACGGACAAGATGGCGCCACTATGGCCGCAAAAATGGCGTTTAAAGTCGAAAATGACCAATTTAGCCATTGAGCACAATTGATCCTTAATTTAGTAAAATTTAAGCTAAATTTAGCCGAAATTTGGTAAATTCGACCATTTTTACCGAAAACGCCATTTTCGGTTTACACCGCGTGAAAAGTAGAAGGGATCTAGCACTCATCTCCAAACACAAGGGGGTATTTTGCCAATTTAAAAACTACAGGGTATTTTGTCTATACCCCTTGCACATCACTAATTTACAGTATAGACACATAAAGTGTCCAGGATTGATCAGGATATAATCAATTTTGCTGCAGAATATTTATGATTACAGTCTTTTTGCTTATTTTACATGTTTTGAAGAAATGATTTAAAGCTATAAAATAGTCTTTGAGATCTAATGACTTTATGTTTTGCTAAATATTTAATGTAAAGTCAGATAAAATTGTTTAAAAATTAATGTTTTGAATGAAATATTTAGATATTTTTTGAATAGCATTTTAATGTCTGTTTTTGTTATGAAAATTGATGAACGACTCAAAAAGTATATTAACCACTGCTTTCACCACATCTCTGAAGTTTTTTAAGGACTGCAAGCAAGCTAAACACCTTGCTTCTCATCTGTTTTATTATTTATATGACATCTGGGCAACTCTGATGAGTAGTATTTTTAGAAGTGATAATTAATTGATTCATATAAACTGTCATATCTTGTTGTGCCGGATGTTATTTTTGATGTATTTTTGAATTCACAATTAAAGACTAAATTAAGCGCAGTTTGCGATAAACAAACGATTTGTGAAATTTATTTATTTGATTATCCGCTGACTTATTGAGATTTGAACCGATAGTAAAGGCAATCGAAATAATTCTATTTTTGTTGACAACAATTAGGAATTGCGTTCAAATACCCTCAATATCAGTGGTTAGGAGTAGTGAGACATAAGTTTAAAGCGATATATAATGGAAAAGAGAGGGAATGTAATACAAAGTACTGAATATCGATGGAAACGGCTGTCAATTGTGCACTGGATGTATATAAGTGTGTGATTCACTGATTCACACATTGTTGGCATCATTTTTTGTGCACACATTTTGCCAATTGATTTCATTCGCATTATATCTTATATTCGTATGCATTGAAAAATTTAATTTATTTTTACGACTAATTTCTGCAGGAATTCAGACCAAACGCTACAAGTTTTGCAGCGAATAATAAATATTTCGATGAATTGCTGATAGATTTGAATGAATGGCGTGAATAGAATGGCTCAGACAAGGACTGAATGAAGAACAGAAGAGGATTGGGGAAGAGGAGAGGGTGATGGGAGGGGAGCCAGAAGATAGAGGGGAAGAGATGTGATAGCAGAGAGAGAGAGAGAGAGAGAGAGAGAGAGAGAGAGAGAGAGAGAGAGAGAGAGAGCTGAGTGTTTGACAAAAATCAATAGTTTTCATGACGTAATGTACGCCAAATCACTAGACCTTTGATAGGGAACAGAAAGCTATAGTAGAGTAGAGTAAAGCGAATGCCGTATGCAATGCAGGGCTAGAACGGCAACAAAACTATAATCCAAATTAAAGCAGTACTGTATCACATCTGAGACACGAGATTTACATTTTGGGCTTCACATGCATTGCATATTACGCCCAAAAAATACTTCAAATAGATTTTGTTTCGGGCATTAGTGGCCATCAAAAGTATAACTTCTTATTAAATGATGAGCTAATGATTTGACAGAAGAGTATATATAAAGACAGAAATAAAGTATTGAAAAAAAGCGTAAGTCTCTGAAAATGGGTGCGGATGTGAAGCCTCGTCGACAGAGAATTGGTTTAGTGGTTAAAGCAGTGCTTTTTTGGTTGCAATTAATGGTAATCAATGGCTTCAGCTCTGAATTACTATCAGTGCCGGAACGCATACCAATCGGTGAGTATTTTTTGCGCTAATTATCATTAATTTTAATAATTGCTGATCAATACGAAAATAGAGGGAAAGGCATCTAATGGGTAGGAGAGGAGAGAATGAACTAAAAGAGTTAGCGAATTAAAAACTCATCAATATTTTTAAGCTAAGCTCCAAATTATTTGGGCGTAGATTTAGTTGACTGATAAGCTTAATCACTATTTTGATGCATTGGTGACACCTTTACGCTATTTGTGCTTCTATGCAAAGCACAACAGTCCAGGCACAGTCACCCAATAGTCTTGCATCTTTTCTTCTGTACCAGAACATATTATTATCCTTTTAATTCTATTTGCATTTGATTTGAATAAATACAAGTTATTTATGAATTCAATAAATACTTATCATTGAATAGAATTAGTTTTTTCTGTCATTCCTTGTATTAATGCAAATATGAAAAAATGCATTCAATTCTAACAAATCGATGCATAAAATCATCTCAACTCATATGATATGCAACGTTAGTCTGTTAGCCAAGAAATCAATGCAATTCAATATCTTGTGTTTAATTTGTATTTAAGACACAATTTCGGACGCATAGCAAGAATAGCTACTCGAGCGCACACTCATAATCACTTGTGTAAACAATACCTTAAACCACATACGAGTCTCTCTTATTCAACATTTTCTGCTGATATCTGACTCCCAATTTCAAAGGCTTTTCGCTTATTTTGTTGTATTTTAATGAACTCTAATATTAAGTACTATTAGAAAGTGCAGTATATAAACCAATTTGATTGAGCTATACTCAACTGAACTGAACAACTAATGAACAGTAATTGGAGGAAAGCATTCGAGTCAATGACATAAAAGTCAATTCTTCTGCAATTCTGGTTCGGATTCTGTTATACAGAGTATATACACTGTATAACACTGTATATATATATATTAATATTTTGTATATCTACAGTATTTGTACAATACATTTATTCGGTGCCATTTTATGCCTTACAGACACTGTCTGAATGTCTGCATTTGAAGCACACAAAACATAAGACACTAATGATTATTGTGATAGACATTAGCAATGGTTATAATATAGTATTAATACAGTATTACAGTATAATAGCTATTATTCGTATAAATATTGAATAAAAGAATTATATAATTAGTAGTAAACTAAATGTGAGAGACAAACGATTTGGACGATTGACCAGTTGTTTGTGTGCTCTGTGGGGGAGAGGGCTTTCGGGAGTCAGCTTTCCTTAATACTAGTGCTACTGAATTGCAGACAGAGATAAAGTACTGTATTTATAGCTATAGTCAAAACTACAGTTCCTTTGATTTACAATGTTTGTGACACTGTCTGCGAACTGGTTGAATGAGCCCCTGTATCACATCAATAAACGCATCCGACTCTATGTTATGCTTCAATAGGTATTAACTTAACTTTGAATTCAATCCGTAAAAACATAGCGTTTAAACCGTTGACAATCATAGATATCAAGTCTGACTCTGACACTAAACACGACTCTTGACTCCGTCACTGATACAGTGCTTCTCTATTTGCCTGTACAGTATATGCACCCAATCATCCATTTATTCGCTCTCTTTTCAAATATTATATCAAAAGCATTATTATATTTGAATATCTTTTTTAAAGATTTTTTTCTAAAAATACTCACAAATAATATTATTTTATTAGTATTTCTATTAATATAAAATTTTTACTGAAATATCAAAACAAATAAATCTTTCGATATTAATAAAACAGGAAAATTGACTTAACCGCTATTTACACAAATCTTAGCCTGTTCTTATGCAATATTAATCTGATGGTCATAAGCCCACCGAAATACTCGATACAATTTTTCATCATCAGCCCCTACAGACCCTTATATTATATGAGAACGGTTTCCAATGCCTGCACTTTGTATGTAACGCAACACGACTTCAAATATTGATTGAATTCAGTTGTTCTCCAATATATTCAAGAGTTGATCGAATGGACAAAACACTTGACTATTTCAATATATCTCCATCACTGAAAAGTTCTTTACGTGTTTGAACTTTCTTACATTTCAAGTATATCTTTCCAACAAAATATTAATTCTGAAAAAGCTTTTTGTAATTTCTATGATTGCATTCAAATGGCAATTGTTTTGCAATGAGTTTCAGAATTATATATTAAGCTGAACTTTACGGTGTGTTTGCCATTGAATTGGTTCCCATATATAGTCTTGTTTTTTATTTGAATTTATTTCAGAATTAATGTAATTCTAATGAATAAGTCAGACATTAGATGATCCGCAAAATCTGATGATCGGACTGGGGATCGATGGCCCGGCTGTGAAGCGGAATATAAATTCTACGGAATATTATATTTATCTAAAACAAAATCCCATTAGAATACAATATAAGTGTCTGTCCGTCCACTGTCTATTACATCTCCCCTAATAGCAATTCACAGCGCCGTTATTTTATGGATGAAATCACCTGATGGTACAGTACTGTTAGTCCAGTTCTTGTACACTACATCGTGTCTAACATATCGATGAGACCATAGCAACAAAAAATAAATTGATGTAAAGCCAGATAATGGAAACTTTACAGTGATATACAAAACCCATATTTTTATACAATATATGATATCATTAATAGAAAACATTTCAATAATATTATTAATTCAAAAAAGGAATTCCTTTTCCCCAAAATTATCTATTTGTCCGCAAACCAAACCAAACATTGCTTTTCAATGCAATTCTCAGCAAATATCTGAAATAGAAATATTTTCTTTATTCTTCTTAAGAAGAAATGCGCAAGGTCTATTGTATTCACTTTGAATACTGGGACAGGCTGCAAGCATGAAAGGCTTAAAGTATGAAACAAGCTGAATCCAGTTGAATGCTGTATTTAATAATATTTTGCCACAGGTCGATTCAGATCAAAACTTATATAAAATAATCAGACATATGTCGCACTTTGAATCTGTAATATACCTTGCACATGTATTTTCGTAGCAATTTATTCCTAGCATGTAGACTATATAGACATGTTCTGTACGTTTCTGCCTGTTCTCATAATCAGGTGCTCTCTTCCCTCACGGCAACAATCATTTGCAGTCCATATTCAAGCAGGCAATACATCAGCACAACTCCAACGCTTCGCTTAAGTTCATTGTTGAGAGCATTTCCGAATTCGTCGATCACAACGACCCGACAAGAGTTCTTCGACAAAGTAAGTCAAAGACTGCATCCAATGTATGCACAACTGAAAGCAAGACTAAGATTAGCAGTGAATCAGTTCATAGAAATTGAATGCACTGAATGAGTGAGCAAATCATGTATAGGATAGGAGGGGAGGGGTATAGGGAGAAGACAGCAAAGATGTGAGTGAATTAGTCTGAGAGCAATGGGAGTGCGCGGGAGAGCAGTGGAGTGGGTCAGGAAGAGAGGGACAGCTGTCAAGTAGACATCAGTTTGATTGCATCGATATTATGAATCATCGGATTTCTGATCCAATAATTTCCATATCTTTTCAGTGCAATGCCTTCACTTCAATCGAGGCATATATGCTGTTCTCGCGCCTCATTTCGGAGCCTTTGCCTATAAATCTGCGCTTTCTTTCGCTAATACTTATCGGGTATTATATACGCTATCCATATATTCTATTATTTTATTATATTTTTAAAATTCAATTCAATCTATTATAATAATAACTGAAAGCCTTTATAGTCGTAAACAGAGTACTATATAATCAGGGATAGTGTCGACAATTGTCATATAATATCGCACTCAGTGAACGAATTAATTATTCAAAGCACTGGTAGTATTTAGAGCACTGTTTAGAGTTCAGAAAATTGATTAAAGCCTGAGATTAGAGGAACGGGAACTGAAATTATGTCTAAAACTTAATGCTAATACAAATTAGATTTTCGTATTGAACTAAACAAAAGATTAGTTTAAAAATTTATATTTAACTAATTAGTTGGGCTGAACGGAAGTGCACACAAATGTAATAACAGTGATTGAAATTTGTGTTTGCTTTTATGAATTATTTAAAAACATTTTATGTCCAGATGTTTGCTATAATTTCATTCAAACAAAATCAATAAAATCATAAACTGTTCAAACGTTGACAGTATTTGAACAAAAACTAAAACAACTTTTTTCAATAGAAAGCTATAAATAACAACAAAATATAACTTTTGCACAAATATAGTAACAAATATAATCTTGTTAACTGTTCTTCATCAAATTTTTACGATTACAATACGTGTAAATTATAGTAGTACTGTCAGAATAGATAGTGCTGGGCAATTTTTAAAGTAAACACAGTTTTAAAAAATCGCCTAATTTGTGGACATAAATTCAAAATTTATTCAAAGCAGGCTCATTCCAAATCTACTAGTACAATTCTACTGGCTATGTGAGGCATAGATGTATGGAGTAGAGTAATAGTGCGTTTGAGTCATAAACAGAGTTATAAAACAAGATTCCCGGAGAGAATGCCTTCGCAGCAGATTCTGCATCACTTGACTAATACTGATCACTCGAGTGATGGAGAGAGCGTCGGGTGAGAGTGAATCGGGGTTTGGAGTAAATTATGAATCATTATTATGAATCAATTCAATTACTTATCATATTTTTGCATAATTGAGATCACATTCAAATGCATTGAGACTAACACTCACTCTCTCCTCAATCTAATGGTTCAAAACTTGAATTATTGGCATTTAATGGTCTTATTGTATAAAATATTCAAATAGAAAGTCCAAAATCTTGTGTTTCTTTTCATTTGTTGTCATTCATTGAATAATCCACTATACGGCACAGTAATCCCGGTATATTTTTTGCACATCACTTAATTTTTTATACAATATTAATAATTCATATTATAATAGGATATCTTATTTATAAGTCTTTTAGCCATTTCTCACACTGTCTATCATTTACCGCAAATAATATTAAACCATTTATTTTAATAAAACAAAAAACACAATAAAACGTTAAATTAGTTAAAGAAAAAACAAAATTGATCTTTAGTTGTATTTTGTTGTATAAATAAGATTTATTATAATTCATAATTAAGAATAATTGTTGTGTTTATTATAAACTTTATACACTGTATAATAATGTGTGGTCGGGCCTGAAGGTACCCCTGGTCGGCAGTTCACCACTATTTCCTCACCACGAAAGAAGTCATACCGAGTACTCAGAATTCTATGGCATTAACTTAGAGCCCAACTATTGGCCCGCAATAATAAGTGTACTTAAGTGGTATCAGTGGATCAAATTAATCTATATCTATGACTCAGATTATGGCAAGTAATGACTAATCCGTATTGTTTTCGATTCTTATATCAAATTGGTTTGAATTCAGGAATTTTTGAATTACAAGAATTGGTTAAACATTCGCATAGAAGTGATCACAGAATCCAATTGACAACAGTTAAGCGCATCAGTAATGCTGGCGAAGGCTATAAATTGCTTAAATCACTGGACCGGGAGAGGAAGGATAGCATGAAATATGTTATCCTTAATTGCAATCTTCACATCTCGAAAGCCCTGATCGCATATCACATTCAGGACACGGCTATGGAAAGATCGACTTTCCATTACTTACTCACTAATATTGTAAGCAATTTATTCAAATTCTCATTCAATGCCTACAAGTGTTTACAATAACTGTTTGTTAGGAAATGTGTGAAAAGTTTATTGCATTCAATAATATTATAAAATTATAACCGATTTTCAGAGAAACCTCCCTATTTAAGGCCTAAAGATGGCAAACATTAGATTTACTCGGGTCAGATGAACAATAGTCTACGAGAATATAAATAAATATATGTTAAGTCCAAAATAGAGAATATGAGTGATTAGAATACTATTAATAAATAATGAGTTCATAAAGTATTGGTTAGTATTAATTATTATAGACTTTTGGCTCAATTGTTTGCCTCAATCTTATCGGTCATTACTGTATCAGTTGGGCTGTGTTACTAAAGGCTCTATTACTGTGTTTTCTTTACACATATGCCTCAAACCAATGTGCCTGCGCTCATCTAAACTATAGTATTAATACATCATTTGTCTAATAAACCTGTTCATAGCTGATCAGCGATTCTTGGTCAAAAGAAGTTCCGGCTGCTTTCAATGCGGTCAATATCACAAGTTTTGCATTGCCTTCAGATAAGAATGAGCTGAAAAAGTTGATTCATATAAAGAAGTCGTCGTCGAACCAGTTCGCAGAGGATCACACACTTTCTGTGAGTGTTTCTGTGCTTTGTTAGAACAGATACTAAGAATTGAATGCATTTAAAAAAGAGAAACTTTAGCCAAACAAATGTTGTTGAGACTAGACTTTTGACATTTATTCATATGATTGTCGTTCGGATGGATAGCTCGATGAAACACTCGCCTACGATGCGACTCAGGTCTTGTTGCAGGCATTCAATCTGATAATACAATCGCAGATCAATATAAGCAAAGCACTGGAAACTGAATCAGTCGTATCGACTGTCAATTTCACGAGAAAGACTATCGATCCGACCTGTCCTACACTAAAGCCATTCAAATTTGGAGAAATCATTGCAAACCATTTGAAGATTGTTCGTATAGTTTGCTTACAATTCTTTTACCACTCTATGAGTATTGGCTCTCAAATTGATTTCAATCTGCGAACCGGTATTGAGAGTAAATATATTTATCTGATATTGTTATTAGACGTCAACCAATGGTATTACTGGTAATATTGAGTTCCACAGCAGCGGTTCGCGAAAAAACTATTCCGTTCAGATATTTGAGATCAGCAATAATGGACTCTTTGAAAAGGTATTTCAATACACAATACTATCTATTCATAGAAATTATTATTTATTTCAAGTTTTCTGTTTGTGTTTTAGAGATATATTTTAGTAACAGATCTGAGTCTGAATTCTAAGTTTTATTTTGAATTTCAATCTAAAATCACCTCTACTGTACTTTTATAACTTCTTTTGGGAAATAAAAAAATATATAATTATTTTTGTTTCAGAATATTCTTTGAAACTCATGAGAATTCTGTTGTGTTTTAAGCTTTTATAGAATCAATATTTGTTTGTTTTCAATACAACATTATTAACACGACAAGTGCTATTGGTTGTGTGTCGGAGTTTTCTGATTTTCTCTTTTGCAAATTATCACCTAGGACTTATGTATTCTGTATATAAATTTATAGCTGCGTATGGCCACTCTGAGGGGCAGATTCTGGATTTCAAGCTTATTTTTTGGGAAAATTAAATTATGTTTTATAGGAATTTTATTGAACAAACCCAAACAAGTTATATATCATTTTTATCGTCTAATCAGGCTGAATAAAATTATAATCCAAAATATGAAATTTTCTTCAAAAAATTTCATTTTTGTGAAAAAACATGGTTTAATAAATTAGAACGATATGCCATCAAATCCCGCAAAAATTGCCCGTAGAATACTACCCGTTACAGTTATCATACCCAGTCACAAACTTATATATAGAATACATAAGTCCTAGGTGATAATTTGCAAAAGAGAAATCGGAAAACTCCGACACACATATACTAGTATCTGTCTTGTAAGCTTGAAATGATAAGATCGAGAAAACTGAAAAATCTAATAAATATAAAGTTGTGTCAATTGTCAGTCAGAATATTGTATTGTCTGTTGAAAACTATATACAGTTTTGTCCAATCGGCCAATTGCTTGCACGTCATTCAGATGAGTCGATCGCCATATAATTCAATGCCAAATAATTTAAGCAAAAAAATAGCACAAACGGAGAGAGTCTTTAAAGCAATAAAATTATATATCAATTAATTTATGCGAACAAACTTGTTAGCTGTTAAGCATAAATATGATTTGGGGTAAATTTAATTTAAAATTAGCACGATGAAATTGATGACCATATATATAAAAATAAAGATGACCAAGGTTGGTCGACTCAGGGGGAGTATAGAGATGGGTGAAATGGCGGATATTTGGCCAAAACTCAGGGGTATTAGAGGGGTGTGAAAAAAAGATGGCCGCCACAATGGCCGAAAAATGGGGTTTAAAGACGAAAATGGCAGAATTAAGTTGAATTTAAGCTAAATTTAGCCGAAATCGGCCATTTTCGGTATAGGTCGCGAGCAAAAAGTCGAGCGGGGGTCTAGCAGAGTCTCAAAACACAGGGGGGTATTTTGCCAAATCTCAAACTCATGGGGGGGCTATTGAGTCTATACCACCCCACTATGACATACATAATAAAAATGGATTAGATATCCTTACTAACAATTAGAAGTAATTGGCTCTGGAAAATAATTGCCTGTCTCTATATCCTGGCTTAAAATTGGTGATTCTCAGAGATCGGCAATTGATCTGACGACAGAGGGGGGGGCAAGCCAAAAAAATTTGCTGAATCTATAGTGTCATATTCTATAAAATGAAGAAACTTAATACTACCTCATATCCATGGAAACGATCAAGCACATAAAAGTTGAAATATTTGAAACCGATTTTAGTTTTTTTTGTTCCAATTCTTTCCATCGTTTTTAATATCTATTAAAAAGAAAATT
>JAQIWA010000757.1:0-25570 GCA_034693305.1 Eueremaeus valkanovi
TTATCCCTTGTGGTTTTCCTTCTAGAGCCTGATGAATTATGCCATTTTATAGATATAAAGTCATCCTGTGCAAAAACAAAAAGGTTTTCGAAAAAATCCTTATACATGTCCTCGATGATTTTCAACAAGGATCAGTTAGAATTGCTTAAATTTTATATAACCCTAGTAGTTTTGGCCCTGGAGACTGTGCTAGTTCATTGGTACCAGTGCTGCGTCAGTAAAAAAGTCACTTAGAGGAAAGATTCTTGGTTAAGTGATTTACAAAAATATGAAATTTCATTGAATTTGCTCCTCAGGTTTAGGCTCTAGATTCATTTAGGTGTGTCCCGAGGTTTTGAAACAGACTGTATAATAATATCGAGGAAATACATATTTATATTTAATTAATTCAATATTTCTAAATGAACATGATCAAATAAGTTATAGAATACTATATTAATAGTTTAATTCGAAATATTATAATAATTAATCTAAATGTTAATTATGAGAGAAATTCAGAATTCAATTCGAATTAATCGATCGATTTTACATAATTGTGATTATGAGAGGTTAGGTTTCTATAGCATTTCTATAGGTCACCTGGATACCGTAATCCCCCTCATAAAGCTGAAAGTAGGTGAGGTTGGAAAAAAGTCATCGTTTTTATCGACTGCTGAAGGGGGCGGGGGAGGGGGGTAAGGCATGATTGCAAATCTATAACCAATATTTCTAAAGAAAGTGGTGATAAAAATAAAATATTGTTTTCTTTACTCATGCCGAGTACCAGGATGCCGAGTTCACTCAGCGAGTTCGACACTATGGCCATTTAAAGGCATACAGTTCAATGAGGAGATGACGGTAAGCGAACCTGGCTTCAATTAGGAATTCGTTTAAAATATCGAATTTAGGTTCCAATGGCATGAATTCGATCAAAAGAAACTCAATAAAAAATAAGCCTTTCCTTTTGAAACTTGACTGGGCAGTTTCAAAAGAATCACCAACCATCCATTCTGCCATATCCCGGACACTATTTATTAACAAATGATATTTTCTAATAAAAATTGGCTGAAATTATCTGTAAAATGACAAAAATTAACTCCAAGCTAATGATGACGATTAGAATCAAATAATTTTGTCATAATTTTAATCCAATGTATGACTTGTTGTGACAATAATCTCAGTTAAAGCACTCAATACTTTCAAACGATCAAAAAATCTCTTTTCGGTCGACTTTCACACAATAACTAATGATTTCCTTTCGGTTAATAGGAATGAGTGTCAGAATAAGTGGAACGAAGAAAAATTGAGTCCTTTTTAATTGATTTCTATTATATGTATAGGATTTCAGTCAATTAAATACTGGAAAGACGATCCGATCCCGGCTTTCAGACATAGCTTATTATATTCGCACATATATTAATATTGCATAACTCCCTAAAACTTAATAAATATAATAGTATTTGATCAGTGCTGGTCAGTGGGAAACTCCAGGGGGTTATGCCTCCAGCTAGAGGGTTGGTGGGTCAACTTTATTGCAGAAAACATGTGGTAACAAAGCCACCTTTGACCCAATTTCCCCGAAAATATAGAATATAAGCGAAGATTCGCTTATCTTAATTCAGAGATAGGCAAAGGGAGTAGAGGGGGTTAACCCCTCTAGGTTTTTGGCTGAGGCCGACCCCCCCCCCCCCCACTTTTTTTCAATTATTTGGCGATAAACTCAAAAATGGAGCCCTTTTCGGAAAAAAATTGATTCAATGCACCCCTTTTGGCCAAATTTTTGGCTGCCCCCCCCCTGTCGTCGGACCCATTGCCTATCTCTGATCTTAATTGTGTGCATAAAATTGTGAATGCTCATTGAACGAGAGCCCCTGTATCGTACAAAAACCTATATCTTTTTTTGCACGCCCTGTATCTTAGGTTAGTCCAAAGAATTGACTACAGTATGTTCATTAGAGTGCTCGGCTCAATTCTTACTGCATGTATTCACTCATTTTTCTATATGAGTGGACAATTCAGTGTCTGATTGCTCGCAATTACAGTCAAAATAATGTCGTTCTGAGAGAGGATTCTGATTATTAATATAATTGGCGAATATTGTAGACGTACTCTATAAAGTATCTTGTTAAAGTAACATTCTAGCACTTAGTATAGATTTTTTCTGAAATTAATTAACTTTTATTCAGGCTTTAACTGTAAATTATTTTTATTGACTCGACTTTTTCCCAACGCTTAACAATAATTGATTCAATTAAGCACTTATGCTATGTTTGTATTGAAGCAAATCAAACAAATTCATGCCTTAATTAATAGACGGAAGCGCTGACTAACGATATAATTAATAATTTGAACATTAATTGAAAGCTTCGAACTTAAGGCGACAAATAAATAATTAATAACTAAGTTGCTTAAAGCCAGCACAAAATTGCACTGTTCCAATCAGAATGTAAATTGATTTTCAGTAAATTTAATTTTAATTATATAATAGAATAAAAATTTGGTATTTAATATTAAATGATCAAGTAGCTTAGATGTTTTTGGTCATGGTCAAATTTATCAAATCTATAGGATTTCTAGTGTTTTTTCACTCTTATATTATACCTAAATCTCTCAAATAAGTGAAATTCTTTGTGAATAGTGTGTAGAATACAGAACAGTATGTTATTCGACATGACTGAGATCGGGGACAATTTTCAATTCAATTTTAAAGAATTTGAATAATTGAATAAAATTTCCTAAACTTTATTATCGATAAACACATATCGGGGTTAAAATATAAATGGAGTTCAAATAATAATGATTTAGATCTTTATTCCCATTGAAGGAGAGAATAAGGTTTGAAAACATTTCCATTGATCTGAACTGACTGTGAGATGAGAGCAAACAAATGATGAATTGCGTGATTCGTTCCTCACTATTGCGGAGACTTTTGTCGGAGACTATTCATTATTCAGCCACCGCTACAATAGATCAATGGCTGCATTATATATGGGGACAGTAAGTAAGCCCTGAGCTATGAGCACATAAACAATCCAATGACTTGCGTTGGTCTATATTTAGCAGTTCTTCTGATCACAAATGAAACCCAATCTTAGGCACACAGACAGAGTGTAAGCGATGCAAACATACGGACCAGTGGTTTATACGAATCATCTGAATTCAATTTTTAATGAATAGATACTGACTTTCGGCCATAAGATCACGAATTTCTCAATAATTAAATAGAAATCATTAATAACTAAAAAAATGCTTTCAATGAGAGCAATGAGACCAGGGCACTCTTATTGTGGCTCACAATACTTGGAAATACAGTACTTGAATTAATTGCGAGGCTAGTTATAACCAAGCGTAGTACGACTACATGTGCTGTGCAGTACTTTATATAAAGAAATCATAATAACATAACAATCTGGGTCAGTCCTGCTTTCAAGTAACCCGAGTAATTATTTCTAAGTGTAATTCCAATTAGTTTTTTGCTTAAAATAGGCTTTAATTTTGTTTTCAAACTTATTCAACGAAATGAAAACAATTTTCTTCAGTAATAATCAAATGTATAGAAAGAGAAATAAATGAAAAGAGTATTGCATTGTATTTCACAATCCTTTGAGAGCTATTTGTGTTCATCAAAGAGTAAGTCCTTTTGTTTATTAGGAATCGGTTGACAATAATATAATTAAATTGTTTTCACGTATTCTCACAAATCTTTTTTTTTGATTCGAATATAAATACGAGTTAATTAAAGTATGTAAACAAGGCACTCAATAATATGAACAAGCTCTAATTGGTGTCTCCTCTCCCACAATCTTCTAAATGTTCTGCTCTCTGTAGGGGTGACTCGGCCTCAGCCGGGGGTTTGAAAATAGTTGTAAAACAATTAACAAATTCTTGTTTCAAGTATTGAAATGAATTTAAAGCAAAATAACTGAAGATTAGCTAAAATATGAAAAGAAATATAAATTTGAATATAACAGCAAAAGAATACGTTTGAGAATTAAATATAATTAAAAAAAATTCTTTCGTATTCTTCACCTCAGCTCTGCTTCACTTCATCTCTAATAGATTTCTCAATCAGTATTTCGTTTAACAAAACGAAGTCATTGTTTAGTATTTATCTCAACTTATTTAAGTGAATGCTTTCATTCCATTAATTCCTAAACTTTCTTAAGAAAAATTGCCCGGCACTAAGTCAAGGCGGAAAGCTGTAGAATGAGACAATAGAAAGCAAGCCTGCTCCTTCTTGCGGACAAGTGGAAAGTTTCTTAATTTTTCTACAAAAAAGTTTATATAATATGAAATTCACAATTAAGTGAAGTACAGTACAAAAGAAGTGATCCACGTATTACTAAAGGTTCCATATTTTCAATCTGATTTGTGAGTATAAATCAGATTTTGATTACTTTCTGTCAGAATTAATATTTGTGCGAAAATAATGGCAATGTATTAACCCGTCTGTCAAACATGAGCTCATACTTAATCCATTCAATACCAGAACCAATAAACAAAGAGTGCTTAAGATTCAGTGCAAGTCTTCATCTCTTTATTACACAAAACATATTAACCTTTTTATTAAATGAGAATAAATCCCAAACGAAATCAATTTCAAAATGCATTATGAATTGGATTTATGCCTTCATTCGTGAGCTTATGCCGAAATTTTCTTGCTTGCTCCTACTGTAAATGCAGCACCTTATTCATTTATTATTATATCAATACATGGGATCATTTTTGACTCCGTTTTGATAATAAAGAGGTAGACAGAGGTAGAGAAAGGCACCCCACACTCAAATCAGATATCAAATGATGTGGGTGAAAGGTTAATGGAGGCAATAAGTTATTCAAGTACTTAGACAGAATATAAATAAGTTGCTCGTTTAAAAACAATGCTATTTAAAACTGTAGCCACTTTTGAGCACACATTCGCAAAATTCTGGTCTCAATAGAAATTGGCTTCAATTGAGTTCAGAATGTTTTTTATAAAATACTGATTAAAAACAATAGACAGAAGAGTATCATATTATATGTCAAACGCATAGACAGAGATTGAAAGCATTGTAAGTGAAATGAAAATAATTGATTAAAATGAGAACAAATTCTGATCACAATCTATATTGAAATGAATTATTTTATAGAATATATTTTGAAATCGCTTTGAATGTGAAATACAATACAATATTTTAATTAATAAAAACAATGATCTGTTTTGACAATGTTTTGCTTTCGGGTCAATCAATCGACGCCTGTGTTTGACACAGCTATTCAGTTGACTATTCTCTGTAATAATAGCCGATTCTATCTCTTATGATATCCTGTTTTTGTTTTCCATCAGTCAATTGATTTATTGGCACAGATTCCCAGTTCCCTTAACTGCTATCAACTCTTATATATAATACTATTCGTTCAAATGTTGTCTTTCGTAGAAAACAAATGGTAGTAATGATGTCGTTGTCAACAATTAGCTATAGTTTTAAAGTCTTAACTCAAATGAAAATATAAACACTATTTAAGGCATTGTTTTGTTATTTTTAGTTTTTTATGGTATATAAGAATATTCTCAAAAATACCAGTAATTCATTAATCCTATCAAAACAAACAGACCTTTCAATTACGGGTTAGATTTTTAATTTAGATATATAAATAATGAGCCAGAACAATAGGATTTGGGAATTGTGCACTGAGTTGACAGAAAAGCATTAATATCAGAGATGGCCAATCTATCCGAGGTCATTTCTGCCACTTGTATCTGAATGGTTCAATTCTTTAGTTTTTTTTAACTACAATTTCTGTTAACAAAATCCACTCAATAGTTGAGCTAATATTTCACGAAAAAAAAGAGTAAAGTCTTTGACATTAAATTCAATTATTGCTAAATTCGGCGAAACTTTAAACTGAAAATCGATTTTCATTTCTTTCACAACGAAAAAGAAAAAACATATTTGAGTGAAGAAAATACAGAGAAAAGCAATTAATTTTTTTTGGTACTCATTAACGACTAAACAATGATAGAGTGTATTATATTAATCAAAATCGATTGAAAAGCAAATAAAATGCAAAAAAAATGTTATTATTTAGTGTTGACATACAGTCTGTAGACTTGATTGGCAAATGATGTCATACTATTGGATACCAATTCTCATTTCATTTGGGAATTTCATTGACAGTTCAACTAATATAATGTCGTTATCGTTGAATAGAGCGGCGAATTGTGATGTATTTGACTCTTCTTTGTAGTGAAAAAGAAGAAGAATTTCTATCTTATTTGAAATTTCACTGTATTTTAGTTAAACTTAAATACATTTCAATCGTTCGTATCTTTTATCTGAATTCAAGAAATATTGCGTCAATTCTTAGCTCACATATCAATAATTTGAATCTCTATTGAAGTGATATTTCTTGTGTATAAATAAATATATTTGCAATTTATTGGTATATATTGTGAAATAATGTTTAGTAATATAGACATAAAAGTAATTGAAAGAAAACATGTTTTCAGCATTTGCTCACATTTTTCAAACAAGTTTTCTGTCCACATATTAATCTGTTTAATGACAATGAGCAGGGTACAACTGATAAGCATATTATCATTAGTTACCACAATTTATTTTCCTGTTTACGATAATTGGAACCATTTTTTAAATTAAGAAGTTATCATGATCAGTTTGTCTATTTTCGCAATTCTATTCGAAGTTTTTCGTGTATTTTAAATAAATTCATAGAATATTCTGGATATCAAAATACGGTTCAATTTTTATTAGATGCGTCAGAAAGCCATAATATAATCTGGTTAAGACAAATACTTATGATAATGTTCATTTTCAACCAGGTTCAATTATTTCTTATGCAAATTATTGACAGAAATGCCGACCATTTTTGGAAATCATAATTTTTTATATACTTATTAATAATTTCAAATCCTATTATAAATTATAAGTTATTATAAGTTATTATTAGTTAATAATTTAAGGATAAGAATAACACCTTTTATAATAGCATTTGAAATATGACAGCTTATATTTGCGTCCTACACCTTGTTGATTTTTGCAGCTTAATTTACACTGTCATTATCTTATTCTGGTTTGTGTTCATAAAAAATTATGAATCGATTCTAAGAATGAATTATCGCTAAAAATACAGACAATTATAAACAATATTTTATATATATTTTTAATCATTTTTATTCCTAATCGAAAGCAAATCTTAATTTCTTTTTTGATTCTAACCATAAAAATAAAATGAGTTTAAGAATTGTATCGAATTTCATATAAAAATATTATTTCTCTTAAGAATTTAGTTAAGCTTAAGTATAAAATTGAAAGATCTTTTAAAAGATTAAAAATAACGTAAAAATTGTTTTCTTTTTGAATTATAAAATAGTTTAAGATTTTCACTGAATTATTAATATTAAAAATTCTGTTCTTTAAAGTCGATAAAATAGAGTACAGATAATTAGAGAGTACAGTATACTGTTATACAGTATACACATTACTAAGATTGTAAGTTTGAGCCAAAAAGAAATTTGAATAATCAAATGGAATATCATATATGCAAGCTGATTCCAAACCTTGCAACTCTTAACCCCAATATAAAGCCTATCCACACATAATTATGCACAGCCCCATTAAGATCATAAAATACATCGGAGTCTGATTAACCTTAATGATACCAGTTCATAAAAAGACCAAGTTGATCAATAATAGATTTCTGTAATGCCTATGTATAAAAAACAAGAAAATATGTTCAAATAGAAACTGAGCCGAACCAATATTATAAGAACGACGAAATTCCCCGAAGAAGATGTTGCAAAGCATTTCCCTGAACTCATTTTCTTTTGTAATGTCTGAAAAATTGTATCTTGTTAATTAACTCTGAGCTAAACTGGAGATGATTTAACGCTTAATTAAGTATTCATTTCTGAAAGCATTCATTAATTAATCGCGTCTTCAGTTCATTAGAAAATTTTTGTGCAAACAAGTAGTTTATAATTCACTTATACTTTATTGTAAACATCAGAACAAAAATGTATTTATTGTTCGCTTTACTCATAAATATTTATAGGATTTTATTCCGGAATAAGAAATACAAAAGAAATGTTAATCAGTTCGCAGATCGCAGAATAACATCCTTGTTATTTAGTATTTTCCATAATAAGAGCATCTGGGAACAATATCTCCGTTTGCAAAGATATTTCAAATTGTTTAGTGTTATTAAAAATAATAAATAATCTCTTTTTTCGAGAAAATTGTTAATAAATACTGTATTACTGTATAAGAAATTACTGTTCATTAGCTATGATATTATTTTTTTCACTTTCCAGTCAATACGATTACATACAGTGGTTGCTATAGTCTAAGGTTTGGCATCATTTATAGCAAAAAAATATTGAATATGAATAGAAACCCCAAATATAAGTTACTATTCATCAAGTGATCAGGTTAGTTATTAAATTATTATAATTTCAATAAATTAATAAAACAATTCACTAATAAGTTAGTCGATAATAAAGGTCAATGAGGCCAATCACACTTATAAGGCTTGGACTCAGGTATGGGCAAGCACATATTGAGTACTTCACATCCGGGGGGACTCCAGTGCATGACTGCTTTGTCACACCAGTTGAGCACTGGTTCGCCTGCTATTAATTCAGACCTATGTTTATGGTATATATGAATAAACTTATTGATAATATTCTTATATTCGTTTGAGTTCTCTTGAATGGCATATCTCTCTCCCGGGTCTCTAACCATATGAAACAATTTGGGACTTTCCGTGTAATTCGTTAGCGAATGAGTAGTAATTTCTTTAACATAACTTCCCGGACAGAAATTTATACCCATTTTGAACTCTTCGATCGGATTGGTTAGCGTAAAGAAGTGGACCTTATATTCGCCGCTTCTGATTGCCATCAATTGGTTTCCTCTATAGTAATAGACATTCGTTTCGATTAATTTATTTTCAAACAAAACTGGACTCAAATCGTGTGAATCGTATTGTCTATCGATTGGCATTTCAATGCCAGCCATAGAGACAACTGTTCGGAATAAGTCCATAATAGTGGCCGTCTGTCTGCTCATTGAGTTCGGCTTTACTCGTGTGGGCCACCAGGCAATGGCCGGTTCTCTCATTCCTCCTTCAAAAGTGGTTTGTTTTCCGCACAGAAGGGGACCATTACTGCCGGCGTCTGTTTTGCTTACCTGTGGACAGGAATTAAAATTTGAAACCAAAATTGAAAACATATTTCATTAAGAAAACACAATGTCATATAAGGCGTACGAGTGCTGCCCCGTTATCACTGGTGAAGAATACAAATGTATTGTTGGCCAGAGTTTCGTTGTTACGAATCGTATCCAATATTCTTCCGATCCCTTCATCCACTTCGATGAGAGCGTCTCCATAAGAGCTGTTTTTGACGCTTCGGCCCACATATGGGACTGACCTGAATGTGGGCGCGTGTAGAGAGTCGGGCGTCCAGTAGAGGAAGAAGGGCTGCGATTGAGTTGTTATGTAATCTACGGCTTCTTTGATATAAAGTTGAGTCAAATTCGAGATCTGTTTGTTTCGAAGGATTTTTATGTTTTGATAATATCTTCCGATCATATGATTGTCGCGAAAGAAGGCTATATTCGGTCGACTCTTGTTATCGTATGGACCGAAATGACAATTCGTTGAACCGAAGAATTCATGGAAGCCATGTCTAAGCGGTAAGAATTGTTTTTGATGACCCAGGTGCCACTTGCCTACTATTTTGTTTCTATATTCGTACTGTTAGTTCCGATGAGTGAATTCAAAATACAGTTAATTATAAAATAATTGTCGCACAGAATAAATAGACAAACATTCAGAGGTCATCTGTTAGGCAAATGTGCGGATCATTTAATTAAAATAATTCAATCTACAGATTGTTAGTTTGAAATCAAAGAACCTGGCTTCTTTTCTGTTTTAAACTAATTTCAAAACATTCAAAAACTTATCCGACACAAATGCATAATTAGGTGTAATCTATAGATTTGATTATTAGAGTTCTGAGAGTTAATACTCTATTAAATATGTTATAATAATTCCCAAACAAAATGAAAGCAATATTTATTGTAATAATAATTAAAGCAATTAAATCATTTTTATAATATAGGTTTAAATGTTCTGGGCTACTTT
The DNA here is from genome assembly GCA_034693305.1 of Eueremaeus valkanovi. Lineage (NCBI taxonomy): Eukaryota > Metazoa > Arthropoda > Arachnida > Sarcoptiformes > Eremaeidae > Eueremaeus > Eueremaeus valkanovi. The sequence goes on from JAQIWA010000757.1 coordinate 10,126, forward strand.
TCAGCTTTTGCCTGGGTCTCAAAACAAGCAGAGGTAAATATTCTGACACGAATTTAAGCATGAATGCTAACAGACTTGCCTCGGATAGTAATTCGGGTAATAGGATCTCCCAGTCACTGATACCGCCGACAATTTCTTGAGGAGTGTAGGAATTTCTTGCGAATAAGTTATTCGTATAAAAGCCGTTACGAATTGGTAGTCGACCTGTCAATAGAGCGGCTCTGGAGGGCGAGCACAACGGGTTGGCTGTATAGAAGTCAGGCAACAGCATTCCTTCGCGAGCCATCCTGTCTAGATTGGGTGTCTCATGAGCAGGGTCACCGTTTACACCGAGATCACCCCAACCCATATCATCCATGAGCATAATTATTATATTGGGCTTCTGTTCGGTCGAAAACGCCGAACAGTTTTGCAATAATAACAATGTTTTTACTAAAAAGATTAGAAATTTCACTCTGAATGACATGATTTGAGAACTTTCTATAAAAAATTCCAACAATTTGTAATACGAGAGCACTGTGTCGTCTGTGTCGTTAACCTATGCTATGAAAGTCGCAAAACCCGAAAATTAAATGACAAAAAAGACATTTTTAGCGCAGAATAGTAGTTGAAATCGAGTCAAACGACTACTTTATACTTGACTTTAAATATTTGATAAGCCTTTCCGATAACAAAAATATAATTCATTGCATTTGTCGATATTTAGTAAACATTTACCCAATTATTATTAATTGAGAAAATCATATTTCGATTTGTATAATATATACTACAGTATAGTATAGTATAGTATAGTATAGTATAAACATGTTTTGATAATTTTCTGTTAACTCATAATTAATATTAAGTAGTATTAGAGAAATCATTACTGAGTTATACTAGTATTACAAATATAGAAATATAAATCAAAATACGGGAAGAAATAAAAGAATTATAAGAAAAATATAAAAACAAATTATTCATGTTTTCATTTAAACAAGATGAATTTGCGTTAATCTACATAAGGCTGTGAAACAGCCTTGAATTCACTATTCATATGTTTAGAATCAAATTCTGGTCCAAAATGTGTTGAATTAGTATTAATACATTTAAATCGTAATAAAACATTCATATCGTCTGAATTAATTATATATGATTTCTATAAATATTTAAATATATATTTTGAAAGTTCAGCAAAAAATCCAATGAATATGAAAATGTTTTTATTAGTTGTCGACAATATTTCTCTTTCAATGTGAAGAGAATCGGAATGTTTTGTCAGACTTTGTGGTACTTCTCAAGTGTGCGGAAGTACAGGTCGAAGTGATTCTTGAGTTTCTGGCCATAGAGTTGGAGTCCGACATTGAAGTCGACATTCGCTTATTATTGAGCCGATTGGCCGATCGATTCTTCCGACAGATTTTGAAACAGATTTGATCGAAGACTCGGAAGACTATTGGGTTAAGACATGAGCGAACCAAAGGAGACAAATAGAAGACTATACGGAGCAGATGAGTCAGGTTATTGAAGGGTAGGTTATTTTGTTTAAAATCATTTTTATTGAGTATAAAATCCAAATAGGATTCAGTAGTATTAGAGCCAAATATAAGTAAGAATTATATAAAACTTTGTTTCCATTATTTGTTATATAATTAATACGAAAAGTACACAAAAAGTATAAAATTTAAAAAAATTAGTTTTAAAACTAAATAATAATAATTTTTGATTTTATTGCAAAGAAGTTCCAACCAATCGAATCGTTAATTAATATTCGGCTCAAACACTGTCCGCCAAAGCGAGCCTTGAATTACAAGTTTGAGCTCTATTTGGATAATAGAAACAAAATATTTATGAAAATCAAAACAATTGAATAGAAATTAATAGAAAAACTGAGCCATCAATCGGTACATACCTTAGATTTCTTGATGGCTAACCGTATTTTGGCGCCAAAGTCCGGGTGCACTTTCTCGAAGTTACCGATAGCTCTTTCCTGAATGAATGGCTGGGCACTGGCTAAATGGCCGCCAATATTGTTAGCCAATCGCTCGCGTTCTTCGGGTTTCAACACATTGTTCCAGAAGTCGGTCACCTGAACGAAGTTGTCCTCATTGGACGAGTCGTGTCGGTCCACATCGCCCGACACAGAATCGGTGCTCTCTTTCCACTTAGGGTTAGTTTTGGTGTTGAGGAATGAGTTGGGCCAGTAGTTTGGAAGATCTGTGTGATTATCATCGTAACAGTAGGGGCCGTCTCGTTCAGTCGGGTGCATGACTGGGCACTTGGGTCTGTTCACTGGCAGCTGATTATAGTTTGCGCCCAAACTATGCGTAAAATCAATAATAATTTTAGCAAAACTCAAATACTTAGAGAAATATTAATTTAGTTCCCAATCATAACTACCGGTGTCTATGAGTGTCCGAATAAGCAAAGAGTCTGCCCTGGAGCATCTTGTCCGGTGAGGGCTCAATGCCGGGAACCAGGTTGGAGGGCTCATAAGCCGCCTGTTCCACTTCGGCGAAGTAGTTGCTCGGATTGCGATTCAAAACCATTTTTCCGACTTCGATGAGAGGGAAGTCCTTATGCGGCCATACCTTCAAAATGTCGATCAAAACAATTGTCAGAAAAATCATTATTTAATTGAATCAAATTTCATGCCTTAGTCAAGTCGAACGGATTGTATTTCCATGTCTTCGCCTGTTGATAGGTCATGACCTGGATCTTCAATGTCCAGGACGGGTAGTCTTTGTTCTCAATCGCATTATATAAGTCGCGGATCGAATAGTCCGGGTCTTCGCCTGATTTGGGTTTGAGTTAGAGTTAGAAAAATCATATGAACTCTAGATTTGAAACGAATTATTTGATTAATGGATTAGCACTGACTGGCAATGTGTCCGGCTTTGACCGGATCCACGTTCTTGATTCCCTGATCCACCTTCCAGTGGAACTTAGTATAGACGGCCTCTCCCTTGGCATTGACCAACTTATAGGTGTGAGACCCGTATCCGTTCATATGTCTGTGACCGTCAGGTATTCCCCGATCGGAGAACAGGAACGACACCTGATGTGTGGTCTCAGGTCTCAGTGAAATGAAGTCCCAGAACATATCGGGGTCTTTCAGATGGGTCTTAGGGTTGCGTTTCTGTGTGTGAATGAAAGAGGGGAAGAGCTGCGGATCCCGAATGAAGAATATGGGAGTGTTGTTGCCGACCAAATCCCAGTTCCCTTCTTCGGTGTAGATCTTGACCGCAAAGCCTCGGGGGTCGCGAACTGTGTCCGACGAACCCGACTCACCACCGACTGACGAGAAGCGGACAGAGAGCGGACTCTTTTTACCGACTGTGTCGAACACCTTGGCCTTACAGTACTTCTGGATATCAGGTTTGGTCACTTCGAAGTAACCGAAAGCACCGGCGCCTTTGGCGTGAACTACTCGTTCGGGTATGCGTTCCCTATCGAAGTGCGCCATCTCTTCCAAGTACTGCACGTCTTGCAGAAGCATAGGTCCGCGCGGGCCGACTGTCACCGAATTGGATTTGTCGCCAATCGGAGTACCGAATAGTGTCGTCACATTGTCCTTGGATTTTGAGATTCATTTATTAGAATATAGTCTTAAACTTCAAATGTTTTTATGTTTATTCAAATCTTTAATTAGTTTTTATTTGAAAATGTTTTCGATTAAATTGTTTACAGAAACAGAAATATACGCCTAAAGCCTAAAAACAAAATATATTTATTTCGAGTATTTATTCAATTATTTTGAGTGAAAACCAAATTTTAAAAAAATAAGAACTGAACCGAAAATTTGCAAATAGACTAAAGAAATAAAAGTAAAGATCAAAAGATATTTTTGAGGGAAACCCCTTTCAGAAACCAATACATTTTTTTAATAAATAGTGAGTTTTCTCTTTCAAGTCTAGACATTCTGAAGGAAAAAATATTTGATTTCATGACTGCTTTCTTATTCAGATTCTTCAATAGAATTGCAATTACTCAGAGATGGGCTCAAAGATAGAATCTGACAGACATTCTGATGAGAAGTCTCGGCAAAACTGGTTTCTTTGTCAGTGATTTCTTGTAGAACAAGTGACTGACCATGATCCTAAACCAGTGGAGCAGCACAGGTTTGGCAACCAATGCCTCTTTTGCCCCCTATTTGCCTGAGAACTGTATAATATATACGGTATATGACTGCCGGTAAAAACAGTATAAGATTTAGACTTATCTTCTTTAGTGTAGTGTAGTGTAGAGGCGAATAACAGTTACAACCCCTTTATGAGCCCCTACTCTAACCTTATATAATATTTCAGAAAAAAGAGAATTTTATTCATTAAATATATAACATTTTTGCTTTAAATTCTTGCGACAAATACTCTATTTTATGGAAAAATTTATTTTATTTTTAGATTAAATGAAACAAAAATTTAAAATATTTTAATCGAATGATATTTAGTAGCATTAGAGCTATTTAGCAGGGTAGCGTCATTGAATCTAGGCTATAAATTAAATCAAATGTAATTTATATTTTTAATTAGCCTTGAGATTAATGTTAATCAATTCAGTCCTCCTTTTCATTCTTCAAAAGTAATAATTTCTTTCAATCAATTAATATTAAAAATTGAACCAAAAATATCGTTGTTTTTCACTTCTCTTATCCGAATAGAAATCAGAAAATATTTTATTATCTTTTTATTACTAATTTGTATGAATGGAAAGCTTTGACCTTCAGATGTGTACTCGTTTTGAATTCAAATCGAAATCATTTACAGTTTTATACCAAAGAAAGCGAAAAATCAGAATTATTTTTAATCATTTGAAGATTTTCTCAATTGTATCGATCGATCAATAAAGCGGTCGAAGTGTTAATGGATATGATATTTAGCTTATTTTTGAATTAGTTCACTCTTATAAGATATAAAACTACCCATGTAAAATTGACATTTTCATATACGAGTTTAGGCCAAAATGTATTGAATAAGTATTTCAAAAATGGTGTTCAAATATTTTAATATTTATGTTGAAAACTGATACTCAACTCAATATCTGACTCAAATATATCTAAACTTTGATGAAAAGTAAAACAAAACTAATTCAATAGAAATGATATATGAATTACATAATCATTAGAAAATTGTTGACAATTATGTGCAGATAATTATTGCCTAACTATTAAACAAAACTATCAATCATTTTGTCTTTTTGTATATCAGTTAATATTATTGGATATCTCAGAATAATTTCTGATAACTGTAGCTATAGTTGATTTAAAATATGATATTTGTTGCCAACAATAAAACGGAATTCAATAAAAACAACTAAAATCATGAAATTCATTGAAATTATTAGAATTCATGCAATTTTTTTTGAGGTCAATGAGTCTTATCTTCGAAAAAAGCAATGAAACGAATATTTTTTGAATTAATAGCAAGAATAAGGCGAGAAATTATTTGTATTATTATTCCTGTTGAATAACTGTGTCCAGGTCAAGCGCACAGTATGCTAATATAGCAATTAACAATATAGTATAGCCTTTTCACAATTTTAATTGTGATTATGTAAAAACTACTTGTGCTTAGTAACCGTGCTATTCAGCTATTGTTTTGTTTGACCGAAAAGTTTTCAATACAGACAAGTCGACTGTAGTTTAGTTTGAATTGAATAATAAATATAGTAATAATTATTATCAAAATTACAGTGCAATGACTTCGTGTCCTAAAAATCAGACATTCATTAATCGAATTGATTTCTGTAATAATTATCGATATTTTTTAGAAAATTTTATTTAAAGTTTTTAATTGCATAGCAATAAAAAATATGGGAATACTTATCGATCTGAAACTCAAGTATCCAATGAATGTCTAAATAACTAAATCTATAAAAGTTATAAATCAATCGCTTTATTACATAATTTTTATAAAAAAAAATTTCTTATCATTTTTGGGAACATTTTAGTCAAAAGAAAAAGTCCTTCAATTCATAGACAGATTGTGTGATAAGTTATAACAATATAGAAAACTAAACGATTATTATTGCGAATAAATTCATAAATAATACTATAATTCCTAACAAATTGTTTATTTAATTATAAGTTTTATTTTCCACAAACTATTGATTGTAATTATTTTTTTTCGATAAATTAGTTTTTAAACCTTGACTTGAATTCAAGTTTTTTTTTACTTTTTTATTCGATTCTTATATAAAAAACTTCAGTTGAGTTGAAAAATATAGGAAAATAATTCTGAAAAATTCAATGATGAATACGAATTGAATTTCTATCAATGCATTGCTGTTATGTTGAATACTTGTAAGACTTATACATTAAAACTGTACAGAAGTTTCGCTTTGAATAAAACTTTTTGTAGAAATCAAGTTTAAAAATCTCTAATAATTTCAAATTAAAATCCATTAATATTTATATAAAACAATAAAAAGTTTTGATTAAAATTGTCATAACTTTGGAATAATTAATGCATAAATGGATTTCATAATAAACTCATTTAATTTCTATGAAATATAACTGAATTGAAGCGACAATTATAGGGAAAAATAACTCATTGGAGGAAATCCTAACTTAAAAATATTTCTGATTATAATTTACAATAACTGGCAATAACTGAATAAAATAGGCTTAACATAAATACTGTATAAGAATATCACGTATTAAATATGTGTCTGGACTTTTATATCCAGACAGATGTTTATCAATCAGTCTGTCGTCAACTGAAGTGAAAACAACTTTCAAATAATGTCAAAAATAATCTGAAAATTCATATAAAACTTAAATCGAAAACAATTTTTAATAAAAATTAACTCAGAATCAAATTTCAATTGAATTGAATATAGAAATGTCACAAAAGTAGATTGAACAGTTTGAATGAGAGAGGTCATATAAAATACTCACAACTTTAGTGTCCTGGGTATCTTTGAAAATCTTCAATTGATCCGTAGCTTTGTCTCGATTTGATGCCATTGTTTGCTTAGTTTTAGGTTTAGTTCAATCAATTCAGAGCTGAAGACCAAAATGTATTTAAAGTTTTATTTGATTTAGTTTTTGCGGAAAACACTTAAAACTGGTATTGATAGCAGTGAGAAGTGAAATAACAAGTTCTCAGTTGAGGCTCACTTTTAAACTGGTCTCTACTTTGTGCGCTCTCTACGCATGTCTGCATCGAAATACAGTTCAACTCAATTAACGAATTATATCAAAAATTATTACTTTTTTTTGCTGTAAATTCTTATCGATTTATTTGATAATCAATTCAATAATGACTATAAATAAAGTTGAAATCATTGATTAGTTTTAACATTTTTTTGTAAATAATCATTTGATGAACTGATTAGGAATCGTATGCATTGTTTTAAACTTATAATTATTGAATGATATCCACGAGTATTATAATGTGGACCTAGGTCATTTGTGCTCATATTTTCCGATCTAAAAGTTGGCAAAAACTCATTGAATTTGTTTCCGACCCAATCATATCCTGATTCTACTCTATTTCATCGTTTTTATCATTGACATCAATAATAGTTTCAAAATGATCCTGCTTATCTCAAATGACTAATCTCTCTATTTTCCACTTTTACTTGTGAAGTTTGACTCAAATCAGATCAGATCAGATCAGATCATATAACTTATGAACTTTTAATCCGTATTTTTTCATTGTTTTGTTAGAATAAGTGCTAATCACTGGCAATGATATGAAAACAGTTTAGTTATGGTTAGTGACAATGCAAGTGCTTTAGACTAACAGTAATATCCGATTAAATGTCAAAAATGTGTAATCATTACCGCATGAACTCATTTGAATAATTTTTTACTATTTTTCTTAATTGTGCTCTCTTTTCATAAGCAATAAGTTCGTATTATATAAGTTTGATTTTGACCTGGCTAATGGTTAATGGCTGCTTAACATTATATTTGCTATTAATGCTTTGGTTATACAGTATATTTAATTTTTTTCATATTCAGACGATAGATTATGCCGAGTAAAACTGTTGTACACATAAGTTCACATCAACTTATGTGAATCATTGGTGTGTCCATACACTAAAGTTAAATTGCAGTCGGTTTGCAATCATAGCTTAGTGTATGGACACACCAATGATTCACATAAGTTGATGTGAACTTATGTGTATACAACAGTTTCACTCGGCATAATCTATCACCTGCATATATGTTGACAGAATGACCAATCAACTTTTACCGATATACGAACACATGTTTTGCGGCATTAATGATCTTAATTCCCTAAACCTATATGAACTGTATCTTATAGTAATACCTTGCTAAATTATCATAAACTGCAAGGGTAATTGAAGTTTACACAAGGTCTATTCTGTAGTGAAGTTGATCCAATTAAAAAAGATAACATTATGTATAAACTAAATCATAGCCTAAGCAATAATACAGTATTACATTATATTTGGGAAATTCAACAATTCCTCCATTGGTTTGTTTATTCACAATCAGATTCCACTGTATTTCTAAATTTTGATTAATACTCACGTAATCTCATAGTTATGTTGGTTTTCAATCCGAGAATTTCGTGTTTAACCGCTTTCATAGAGTTTTTAGTCATTCAGAAAATCAATAAAAATATGTAAAATATTTTCAAAATAACAATAATCTTAAGCATTAAAAGTGTAATACAAGAAAAAAGTTGTTGTCATTAATCACTGACAACTCCTGTTGTGTTTTGCGTTCAACTCTTCCATAGATTTCAGAAATTCTTATAAATTTTTTTGATTATTTAAACTTTTGAGTTGAATATCAAATATTTTAAAAGCTCTGTATTTTAAGCTTCAATTCTAACATTCTGTTTGACAGACCGAGCATAAAGATCTTGGTTAGATTATTCATGAACTTGATCTATAATTTAATTAAATTCTTAGTTCAGAAATATAGTCAAAATAGTGTTTGAAAGTAAATCAATAAAAATGATTCGCAAATATGTTATGGATTACTAAATAATCAATACTTTATAATTTAAAGAATATAGTGTTCAGCAATACTAGCTGGCTATATTTGATAATTTTGTAAATGAAACAACTTGCGCCTTTTTATCTGACTACTGAATCGAAATGACTTTGCTTTAAATCTCTTAAACTTAGATTCATTCAGACTTTTAGTCTCCAGTTATTGTCCACCAAATTATTGTCAGAACTGATATCATAAACATTTAATTATAATCTTATATTGAATTAAAATTTTAAATAAAAATTATTTATTAACTATATTTAGATTATACTCAAATTTATTTATGATCCAGGATAAGTTTTATTTAATAAATATATTTTGTATCTTATTTTCTATTCATATAATAATTCATAATTTTATTACAATTTTAATGTAATGTTTGAATGTTTAAACATTTAATGAAATATTAAAATATTCACAGAAATCGTAACAATATTTTGTCCAACATTTCAAATAATATTTTATTCATTTATTTTTTCTCAATTATGTAAATCAAATCAAATAAGTTTAGGAAATATTAATATATTTATACAATTTTCTCGAAACAAATTCTTGACTCCATTCAGATGTGAAGAGAGATCTGAGTCTTTTCCATCAAGTTTTGAGGTGAAGACACGGAATTCCCAAATGAGCTGAAAGTATAGGTCGAAGTGATTCTTGAGTTTCTGGCCATAGAGTTGGAGTTCGACATTGAAGTCGACATTCGCTTATTCTTGAGCTGATTGGCCGATCGATTCTTCCGACAGATTTTAAAGCAGATCCGATCGAAGACTCGGAAGACTCGACGACGAAATTTAGTGGACATAAAGCCATAGACTATTGGGTTAAGACATGAGTGAACGAAAGGGGACAGGTAGAACATTATTCGCAGCATATATGTCAGGTTATTGAAGACTGAGAGACAACACTTTATTATGATCTCCATCACCAGTCGAGGCCCCCAACACACCAGGAACAGCACCACCACCAGGATCAGCATCTTTATCACCTGAACAGTCATAATAGGAATTATGATTAAAATAAATGCAAAACACGTTCGAAAGTGAATTTGATGTCTTATGATTGTGACTGAACATTGTTCAGGCTCAAATATTTCTGGGATCAATGTTGGCCCAGATCTTGCATTATTCAAAAAATTATACTTGCTAAAAAAATCGATTCAAAACGCATATTTCAGATGAATTGTGCAGGCTATAAAATAGCTTCTGAGCCTATTTAATTATCTTCTGAATTGAAATTCAAAACTTTTCTCTCGAGTATTTAGTTTTGGGTTTTTTACAAAATTTTGAATTAATTTCATTTAATTTATTATTCTTTTACATCCAATACAAGAATTAATGATAGCATACAAAGACTATATTATAGAAGACAGTGCATAGATATAGCCATGGTGCACCCATGGGCAATCGCAAAAGAAAATTTCTTTCTTTTTTTGGAATTGCATTTTACAGTCAAAACTATCAAAAATTATTTAAAAAATAATTAGACATCAATTCATTATTTTCTGCATTCATTGCAAATAAGAAAAAGGAATGAAATGAATAGACTATTAATATATTCGCATACCTGTTGTCGGGCTCTCTTCACATCTCTGTTGTCGTTCGTATGACTTCTCAATATATAACGAGTCGGCGACTGATATACGGGTGAAGTCTGTTCGTGACTAATACTAGCCCTCGACTCACTCCGGACTATCTCTAAGGTCTGAGTGCTTTGCTGTCCACTGAAATCAATTGCATTGCTATTTAATAAGACATTTAATACTACAATACAATACAATACAATAGTATAATAGTATTGATATATTGAATGTCATTAAATACCGGTTATGTGTTAACTCATCCATTGTTTTGGTGGAAATCCATAATTCAATTATAACCCATAAATAGCAGACAATCATTACAACTGACGGCAGAGCAAAGAGAGTCACAAATCTATAGATATTAACCGAAAATCCTCTCCAATCGTGCAATTCCTTACACGAATACAGTGTAACCGAAGTCGAGTTATTCGTGAACGTAGTCTTCACTGTATTCTGAAGGGAATATTTCAATTATTATTTGCTTAAAAAAACTAATAGAAAAGACTACTACAGTATTAAAAAAAATCCAAAAAAATGTGTCAAATTCTGACATTGCTTCTACTGTACAGTAATTAGTAAGTCATTCAAGAATAGACGCTCAGTATATATGCGATCAAAATATTCTTAATTAGAAATCATATAAAGAGTTGATTTTCAGAAACTAATTACAAGAAACTGACAATCAATACATGTTTGTAATAAACTCTTTTGAATATATTTTAGGATTCTATCCACTCATTCAACGTTTGAAAAAAACATTCAGCAATTTGTTCAGAGCTGTCTACAGTAGTAGAAATTACCTCGGCTAAAATGACCACATCTCAATTTATTATAATATTAAATCGTTTGTTAATTTGTAAATATGTCTAATATTACAGCATTTTCTAACCAAATCTAACCAAACCCAACAATATGTGTCAACTCATTAATCACGACAAGTCTTTTGCTCACCTGTTCTGAAATATAAGATTGGTTTATATGACCAGTGCTTATATTTAATGCTTTAATTAATCGGATCACACATTGTATGGATTGTTATGCCTTACATAACAGTATTGTTTGATTTATCGCACGAATGGCACAAAACTTAATTGTTATTTAATGCCATTTCCTCACAATTGGCCGAAGAGTTATCGCAGCCTTTTGTCGGATCAAACCTAATATTTGAAGATTTATCCCAACTATATATCAAAATAATAAAAACGATTTTCTAAAAAAAAATTATTTCGATTTTATTTTCAGTTCATTTAAAATAATTTCTAAAAACTTCTCTGTTTTTTACATTGATTTCCACATTAGACTAGTCAATAATTTTGACCAAGCGCTTTTATTGCTTTTATTTTAGTTCAATTTACTTTTGATTGAAGTTCAAAAAATTGCATTCAAAAACCATTGAAATTCTTCAGTGTTAATCTTGGTCATCTCTGTTTGTGGCTGAATTAAATGTAAGAATTGCGTAACTCATGAATAAAATTGAATATTATTTGAAGTCATTTTTCAAAAATATATAATAAACACATTAAATGCTATTCTATTTTATTTTATTACTATTTCCATAAATTCTTCTTTATTATAGTCATGTTAAATGTCAGAGCAGCAAGCATGTGAGTTATCATGGTAAGAATACGATTTAATTCTTTAGCATTTACTATGTTTTTCGTATAAAATCTCTTATTCTTTGAAATTTTTAATGCTTATGAATCATAAATAAAAATTTTCATTTATATTGTTTGTGCGAATCATTTCTTTATATAAATCGGTTTTGAAAACAAAAGTTGTCATAAAATAAGAAAAAAACACAAAAAAAAGTTTAATAAATAAAAATTTCCAGAAATTCAAGTCTTCAGTCATTTTTGATGAAAAATATTAAAATTGAAAATAAATATAATATTATCAATTGATACCTTGGTGAGTATGACAGGAGTGGCCAGTATTAGCGAAACCATCCAAACAATTATCATTATTTTCTTACAGTTAGACATTGTGCACAATGAACGCGAACGGATCGGGAATACTATGACTACATATCTGAAGATAAGACAAATATTAGAATTAATGTAATGAAACTCAATCTTCAAAATTCATATTAATTACAAGTCTTATAATAAAATGTTTAATAAAATAATTCAATGATTATTATTAATTATTAATGAATTGCATTTCAGATTGCTTTGACTGAAGTATTATTGAGTTATCTTTTGAGACATTTATTTATGTATTCAATCCATTGAATCATGAAATTCAAAGCCAAATCTTAAAAAATATAATTTGAATTTTGATGGAAAAAAATGTCATAAACAGATGTAATGTTAATCTAAAATATCTGTTGACTGAATCAAATATAGTTCGAAATATTCAAAATAAAATGACAATATTTAAAGCAAATGATCAAGTTTCTCTAGTTGACACTTAGTTACCAGTGACCTTTCTATTTGTATGATAAAGTCTGGATTTCTTATTGAATAAATATATTTTTGATATCCGAGAGAAGAACTAACTTGAGCTCTACTTAACTAATCTTGGACAGTCTATACTATTGCTATTCTTTTGGAATTTACAGTAAAGAGAGAAATAGTGTTCGGGTAATACAGCTACAGCTGTTCAAAGATTGTATCAAACATTTATTCTTATGTATGTTATGTTCAGATAAGGCAACTTATGTCTGGACTAAACTCAGGTTTGTATACACATTCTTCCGCTTACTATGATTACAGGAGAACTCATTTTATTTGGTGGATGAGATCACTTTGATTTTGGTATTTCTAAATAAAATATCGATTTTTTGAAAAAAATATCATATAAATAGATTATCCTGGATAATTTAGCATTATGGAACTTTTCAAACTTATGCATAAAATAAATTGAAATAAAAATATATATAAAACATATTTACTGTTATATGGAATGAATGGAAAATTGAAAAAATATTGAAATAAAAAAATTGTTGGATTTGTTCGTAAATTCTATATCACTATTGGTTGAGAAGAACATTAGTTTTTATGTTCTTATGCGGGAAAGGCTTAAGAGCTCGACATCAGGTTGTATTTGTCAGTACAAAGTAGACTCAGGGGCTTTAAGGAAGGGTAGGCTATCATGATTTATAGTGAAATCGGTAACCTTTTAGTATAATATAACTGCTCTTATATTATCTGATTTGATCCGAAAATATTTAAGAATATTCTCACAATTCAACCAAAACAGAGAATACATTTGTTCCATACATTTGATATATTCAACCTTTAAATGACCATGAACCCAACTTCCCATGAATAGCGAATAGCAGACTATCAGGTTTTGTTTTTACAGTTCAGAACATATTGAGAATCTATTATCAAAATTATTTTTTAGATGAAGAATAAAAATCAAAAAAATATATAAAGTTATATTGGTCAAAAAACCATTGGCCAAATACTGTAGAGCAGACAGTAGGTACCAGGTAGCAATTATGATATCCAGCTATCATTTTTAGAGCATTAATGATAGCCTTTATAGTAACTACACCTTGATACCATAAAAGTTGGCTTGACCAAGATTATTTGTCATCAAGGTCCGGCGAGTCTTTATTAACAGCATGTTAGATACTTAGGCTGGAGAAGGTCTTTATTTGCAACAAGGCATAGTTTCAAGATGCAGCACCCGCAGCAGTGAAGTATCAATGAATCCAGGGGCAAAACCACTAGGGGCATATAAAATTTCAGCTATTCTAAATGATCCTTGCAAAAAATTAATGAATATCTCTATTAGGATTTTTTCTAAAAGAGGTGCAGTTTTGCGCAGGAAGATTTCATATTTGCAAAATGGAATAATTCATCAAGCTCCATAGCGAAAACCACAAGGGCTAAATGAACTATGAGCAGTGAAAAATTATCTCAATAAAAAATACTCAAAACAAGTTTACCTATATTGGTAAAATTTTATATTAAATCATACTGGGCAAAAAAGAAAATGTTTTAGAAAAATTCCTGATAAATGTATTAACTTTTTTTTCGAGGATCATTTGGGATAGCTGAAGTTTTATGTGTCCCTAGTGGTTTTGGACCTAGATTCATTGTTAGTTCACTGCTGTGGGTGATGCACCAGTAGAAATTCGCTTGGTGAAATTTATTTGTTAAGTGCTTTACAAAAATAGAAATTTTCATTAAATTTTATGGTCGGGTTTAGGCTCCAGCTGCGTTTAAGCATGTCTGTCCTTTCTTGCACAGGCTGTAAGAGTTATTAATACGAAAATAAGTTTTTAAATTGTATTTAATTTAAAATTACAACAAATTTTGGCAAATGATAGTTAAAGCCTATTCTACTACAGAGTATCAAAACTAACTTTAGTTTTAATCTTATTATTTGTTTAATAATTTTTGTTAGTTCTTAGAGATTAAAGTCGACACCGAATACATTGAATGTTTGCTACTGTACTACTGTATAATCTAATTGCACTTTACTGTTAGAGTACTGTAGTATTGCATTCTTATTAATATTTAACGCATTTCTTAATTGGAATTTCAAACAAATGAAAGAATTAAAATTTGAAACTATTTTAATCCACGTCTACTGTACTTATTCTCATCATTATTATCAATGCACTCGAAGTGCGCTTTCAGTTAATAATGATTGACAACATTTGAGATTAAAATATTAGCTTTGAATTATAGAAATAATCAAGACCATATTTTATGACCCAATTTATAATTTACACCGAATATTCTGCTCACTTACGGGTGATTTATCTAAACCTACATTTGTTCTTGCATTTGATGTAAGCCATACGAAGCCTAGTATTAAAGCAAGACTTATTAGAACAATGAACCACCATGGTGGGCTCAGCTTTAAAACAGGGTGAAGGGTTGTTTTCCATATGTCGTGATTATACAAGAGTATATAAGAAAATTATAATTATGTACAGGTACTTTATCTCT
>JAQIWA010000758.1:0-25554 GCA_034693305.1 Eueremaeus valkanovi
CACCCCCCCCCCCCTGGACCCCCCCTCTGGACATCCCTGGAGTCGAGGATTTGTTTTTAGCTCTAAATTATAAATTGGAGTCAAAATAAAACCGATATTTTGCTGTTCATTCTCACTGTATGTCTATCTCTTTTACCCTTTATTTGCATAATTCAGAAAAGTTTATTATATTTAAAACATGATATGTGCTATGTTTGGCACCAGACCCGCACCTGTATGCCAATGCAGCCAACTCGGGAGCGGTAGATGTTCTGGGAGATCCAAATTTAGAGAAGCCGTTTGAATGCCATCAGTAAAAAAAGATTAGGAGTTATAGCAAACAAATGACTAATAAATATATTCATTTAGTATTCGTTACAATAAATCTTTTATGAGTTTATATGACAAGTGAGAGCGAAAACTATTGTAATTGTTTCAGATTATTCTTATTATCATTTTAACAGTTAATTTAGTAAAGCGTTGCAAAAGAAAAGTGAAATAATTTTATTATTATTTTGATTCAAATCTCAAAACTATTTTAAAGGAAGCGATCCTTGATTTCAGAGCACGACATGAAATCTCTGGATTCGCCCACATATTAAAAGTTGACTCAAAACGAAAAGAAAAAATTGAAAAATACTTTATCACTAAAGCCTTGAATACAATGAAAAATAGTGTTTTCACTTAAATTAATTGCAATTCATATTAGTTGAGTCCGATTTCATATAAAGATAATTATATATTTATAGTATTCGGCGGATTTGGCGTTCGTCACACTCTTGGAGTCAAAAGTCGCGAAACAAGACATCAAAAAATAAAAATATTTCTTTGACTTTTTGCTTCATAAGCAAAAGCAATGTAAAATATGACATAACTGTTAAATATTAGAGTATTTGTCGGCAATAAATCTGAGGATTGCCTAACAATTCAATATGACTTATAATATGCTCTACACTTGTGTAGGCATTAATCGTTTCAAATATATTCAAAACAGTTATTCAATTATTTTATTTATTGCTTACTATAATATTTGAAATTAAATCTCTGTTATTTAAGAGTAAGTTTATGCAATTGTGTCTAGCTGAGTTTTGTACGTTCTCATAAGAATCAGTGTAAGGATTGTTTAAATAAGACCAAACGCAGCATAAAGTTTCGAAATTTCGATGTTTGCGACAGAAGTTTTGCACATCTGTAGAGTTTTTCGCATTTCTTATTAAATCTAAATCTATTGCTTTACCCAGGCAATATTCGGCACTGTGCTCACTTAGGCCACCCTTACTGATCCATAGAATATACACATTTGTATTCGGATTCTCTAAATTTTAAGTTTTGTATTATAGACCAAAAACCCTAATCAGAAATATGTCAGCAATAATATGAGTGAAAGTTAACTGACTTTTATATGTTTTTGGTTTATTTCGCTGCAAAAGTAAAGTAATGAGGATCGTCTTAAAGTTTATAGATGTGCAATAGCATTGAATATTTATAAAGATATGAATTAAATTATTATTATTTCTCTATAAAGTCTAATTTGAAACCAGGGACACTTTATTTAATGAACTTCATTAGAGCTTTGAGTTGACTTTGTATAACATTCTCAATGAAAGCTAAAGTGAAGCCAAACTGACTTTTATTTTACTTCACTTTCTCTTTCATTAAAATTCTAATTTAAAACGACTTTGGATTAAATTTCTATTAAAACAAACAATAAATTAATTTTAAATTCACGAATGAATTCATTTAACACTTGTCTGAAAAATCTTTTAATCTCTGTATTCATACAATTAGTATGTATTTTGTCTGAAATCTAAGCTTATGTGCATCACTAGTATCGGTGCAGAAAACTATAAAAATATTTTAAAATATGATTTATTAAATTCTAATTGTGTTCAGACTTCTCGCAGACTATGACTAATAGTCGACGACTAATGACATATTAATTATGAGCTTTGAATTTAATTGCATTTCTTCAGACAAAAAACAAATACTAAGACTGTTTGTAACCTATTTGTGAAGAATTCAATTTTATTCTGTTTTTTCAGAGTTTTTGTGCAAAAAGAATATAAATTAAAGATATTCTTGAGATTAGAGTCTTTGCTAAACGAAGTATTTTTAGATAAGAAGAAGAAATTATATGAAAGCAACCGCTAATGCATAGCAGAGAAGAAGTAAATTTCAATTTCATTAACAAATCTAATGGTTATGTAAATGAGACAAAACTGAATTCTGATTGTTCGCTGATTATATTCACTGATCATATTCTGTGCCATTTTCTGTTTCCTATTAACAATGTTTTTAGAAGTCAATCGAGATTTTGCAGACGATTAGTAAGTTTTCATACAAAATATTAAATTATGCAAAGATTTGAATCTCTATTGAATCGGTTTATTCTAAACCAGTTATCATATGATTGGATATCATATCATATGCTTTCATCGAATATATAATTATTTTCATATAATTCTATGCAATCAATAAATTATAACTTTTATAAGCATTTTATTTATTAGTAAACATTTGTTTTAATTATTCAAATTAAAGAAAAACGGCTAAAATTGATGCAAATCTTTAGGTGAGTTATGAATCAGAATTGAAAACGGATTGAATCCAAAGTTGAACTGCAATTAGCTTTGAAAATGTTTTACACATTTGTGAAAAACTTATTTTTATTTTGAAAAATATTCAGAAGAGACGGAATTTTTGTTCAGAATATAGAGAAGTAGTTCTCAATCATCGCATGTTTATCAGAGTTTGGCTCAAAATATTATATATATATTTAGGACTTGGGCTCACATTTGTCGCTAATTGTTTCCATTTTGAGCCCATAATAGGGGAACAGAAAACATATAATTAGACAAAAATGTATTCATTTATTCATTGAAAAACTGCCGAATATTCTGCTCTGAAATACAAATAATTTATTGGAATTAAACATAATTTACATAAAAATTAATATCAAATCTGCGAATGATATGAACGTTAAGAGAATAAAGAATTTAAATATTATTGAAATTATAATAATTAGGAAAATATTATTCAAACAATAAATCATATAATAAGACAATAAATATGAAGTCTAAACCGATTTGAGTCGAATGAGCTCTTCGTTGGCAATCGTCAAAAGCTCGTTGAAGTTGACCCCAATCTGTGACCTCCAGAAGCGTCTGACTTTACCCCAGACCTCAGCGGGAAAGCGCGGACTCGGGATTCCCTGCAGTATTCGGGCTATAATTCGAGCAGAGCTCAGGGTTTGCGGGCCGTGAATAGAGAGCAGATCCCTGACATCCCTGCGCGCCTGTTCCAAGTCATAGACGTGAGCGCCACTTATCAGTTGATTGAACTTCTGGTCAGTGCATAACTGGCTGTTCTCACTGTCATCGCACTCATCGTTGAAGTACTTATTCAACTGTTGTTTCAATTGAAGACATTTTGTTTGATTGAATCGATTCGTGCAATGCGTTTGTGAGTACTGTCTGAATGTTAAGTAAACGTTCCGTAATTTCGAGACTCCATTCGATTCTTGCATTTGTGTGAAGTCAGACAAATACTCCAAACAGTCGTTCAGTTGCTCTGCACTCATATCACCCACAGATCGCAAGTGGAACGACAGGTCTGAGAACATGACCCTCGCGTTTGTTCTCTTCTTCCTTCCGTTAGACTCAGTCCACTCCAGTTGTCTCAACTCATTCCTGACTGCGCTCAGAGGCCGACCCATTAGTGAACAAACCTCTACTAAATTGAACTTAATTTTGTTCGGAATCTCTTCACTCGAAGTGTTCTTCTGGTGTAGTGTCAGAGCGATGGCAACTGTAGGGCATTGACGCGAAATGGCTTTCATTTGTTCGGATCCGTCGCCGTAGCACAAGAGAGTGCACATGGAGTTAATGGGCGCCAAGAGTTGCACCTTATCTCTGCAGACGTATGACTCTAAATACGTTATTAAAGTCAAAATCGTTTCCTCTTTTAAATCCATTTCCAAAACAGTCGACTCAATGGGAAACGCGATCTCATGTCTGACACAAACACTCTCTTCTTTGGGCGCCGTTTCAGTCGATTCCGATTCCATTTGATTCTCGTCTTCGGCGCCGAAAATGGTTTTACATTTACACGATTTGAATATATTTTCGATTAGTTTTCGCAAACACTTCCTGTCAGTGCTGTTCGCGTATATATGTCTCTGGAGTTCAAAGAGATCCGAGCCGTCAGAATCCAGGAACAGATGACAGTGCGCTTCGAGTCCATCCCTACCGGCCCGTCCGATCTCTTGCAGGTAATTCTCGAAACTCTTCGGCAGATTGTAGTGAATGACAGCCCGAATGTTGGACTTATTGATACCCATTCCGAAGGCAATGGTGGCCACAATCACCCGGAGGTCACCTCTGATGAATCGCTTCTGAATTCTATTCCGTTCCTCTGCAGTCATTCCCGCGTGATATGACTGGGCGTCCCATACGATACGACTTTTGCCGGTTTTTGGATTCGTTTGTCTGATATCTTGGAAACTGATTCTTATAAGTGAAGCCAATCTCTCAGTCAGTTCCCTTCGGGTGCAGTATATGATAATAGAGTTCAGACGACAGAACCGATCGCTTTTGAGTAAATCAATTAAAGCCAACTCTTTGTTAGAATCTCTCGAAACCGTTAGAATCAGGTTTTCCGGCACTAAAGTGGTTCCGATTATATCGTTTTGTGGGTCCAGTCCTAGAGTTCGGGCAATCGTTAGCGCAGTCTTCTTAGTGGCCGTTGCGGTCAGTGCCAGAAATGTTTGAACTTTGAGTCTATCCCTCAAAACGCGATACAACTGGAGATAAGAGGGCCGGAAGTTATTGGACCACTCGGACAGACAGTGCGCCTCATCGATGCACACGAACCCGATTTGTGGCAAAGCATTCAAATTAATACAAGTGTTGCCGCCAGTGATGGCTTCGGGACTCAACAGAAGCACCTGTGCCTCACCGGACAGGATGTTATCCAAAGCCGTCTGTCTTTGGGTTGGATTTAAACCGCTGTGAATGCAAACGGCTCTAAGGTTTTTGGGGAATGTCGTCAACTGGTCTTCCATTAGCGAAATCAATGGCGATATGACTAAAGTGATTGCCTTCCGGTGCTTCCAATACAGATAAGCCGGCAATTGATAGCAAAGCGATTTCCCCGAACCGGTCGACGCTATCAATAGACTTGATTTCGCGCTCAAAACCCGTTTTATAGTCAATTCCTGATTGGGTCTGAACTCTCTGTGACCCAGGGCTATGAGAGCTTCACTCACCGAACACACATCTGAATCGTCCAACTCGTCGGTCAGCAAAGGCTTGACTCCAATGGTTTGCTGTAAGTCTTCTATGGCTTTACTGACACCCAATCCCTTCAGTTCGTCGTTCAATACATCGGAATCGAGTTTGTCGTCGAACTGGCAGTCCTGAGCCCAATGACCACTTGCGCCACATTTGTAGCAATTGTTGCGATTCTTACTGACATTGAGTTTCCAGTTGTTTCGCTTGTATTTCCTGACATTGAACTTCCTATACCCGCGCGAAGCGAATACTTTCCGTTTCATATTAAGTCTCTTCAGATTCGGTTCCGTTTTCTTCACTTTTTTCGCTTTTGCTTTGGGTTTGGGTCCAGAGGTTTGGGTTTGGGTTTTGTTTCTCTTCTTTTGCTTTATTCCTTCGTTTGCCTCCAAATCATTGTTTTCAACGCTTTTTCTTTCAATTCTTTCCTCAATTTGTTTACTGTTTTCGTCGATTGAATTGTCATTACTTTTGCTGACATTATGTCTGTAAGCCTTCAAAGCATTTATTCTTTTATTCCTGTCTTCAGTCATAAAAAACTTTTTCTTTTTGGTCTCAACTCTGGACTCGTTTTTATCATTTTCTTCATAATTAACGACAGATTCATAGCTATTATTGCAGTCATTATCCAAATCGGCATAAATTCTTCGCTTCAGTACTTTCTGTCTTTGTTTGTCCACAAGTTCTTCACTTTTGTCTCCGTTGTCGTCATCGAAGTCAAAGACATGTGACTTACGTTTGGTTCGAGTTTTTGTGTAATTTATTTGCAAATCATTCAAATCTAACGAATCACTAGACGTCGGCTCAATCAGACAGTCGGCGCCGACACTCGTAGGCACGGGTTTGGCATTGGCTTCGGCACTGTTGTCATCAGTGACTTCAATGCTATCGATAATACTATTAATGAGATTATTGTCGACTAATGGCTGACTAATGAGATAACTGTTTGACTCGTCTTTCGATTGTTTCTTATTCTCATTATTAGTATTGAATTCATTGGAAATGGATCTCAGAATCGATTCGTCAATACTTTGAGCCCTAATTAAGACCGCATTTAGTTTTGGTTCTCCGGAAACGGAAACTATTGTCGCCGACTGTGCAGACTGTCCGGCCAGTCGTTCATTGGTTTGATTGCATTCCTCCAGTGATTGTTGTCTTTGTTTGTCAAACCTCTTCTTAAGCGAAAACGACTGGTCGTCCGGGCGGTCATTATTCGTGTCTTTCATGTATTTGTCGAACATTTTCTTCGAAAACGTATTCAAAACACTGTTTTCGTTGTTATTATTCCTATAATTATTGTTTGCATTGCTTTTGTTCAGACTTTTACTCCAAATCTCATTCATATTTGACTTTTCAGTTAAAGTCCAATACTTTTTGTAATCATTTTTCAGATCTCTGTCCAAATCGACGTCACTTTTGATGGCTTTCCTCCCGTTCTTCGCATAAAACTCTTTTTCCCACTTTTTTATCCGTATTTTCAGTTCTTCTAATTCTGTGATTCGTTTTCCCTTTAATTCAGTCATTATTTTGAACTTTTGTTTAATTTATTTAATTATGAATTGAATTGAGTTTTGAGGACAAGAGAGGACTTGTGTTCACTTGTATTGAACAGTCTGTAAGTCAACAACAAAACAGATGAACGAACAGTGAATTCGCGCTTATATTTCAACATTCCTTTCACTGAATAGCGCTCTCACTCTCACTGTAGAGGTCTTCGCAGTATTTCTATTCACTTATCGTTTATCGGAATAAAAGCAATAAATTATTTATTTGATTGAACTTTCAATTAATTTAATTGAAATTATATTCAGTATAACTCCTATTGTCCTTAAATAAGGGAAAAATCAAGTATTTATTGAGATCACGGTATAGTTATTACTTTAAATGAACCTGTTCAGTTCTGTTATTCTCAGATTGGCTACAGTTAAATAACACCTCCTATAGCCTGGAATTTAATGAATTATTACAAATCTTTCTTTTGGAGCAGGTTCTTTTTTTTATTTTTTTTATTTTATTTTTATTTATTTATTTATTTTATAGAATTCATGCAAAATATATCGTATTTGCAATAAATCTTATTTCAAGTGAACACTAAATACACTCTTTTGACTCGTTTTGACTCAAATTCTGTCGAATCAAAGGAGAAATATAAGACCTAATTGGACCAGAATATCCTATTTTCGTAAATCAGATTAACTTTTAATTAAAGATTTAATAGAAAGCAAAGGTGACCTTGTTCATATCTGCTCAAAAGCATCAGAACAGTTATAATTCTAAATTCATTTAAAGATATTTTAAATTCGTTAACAATTTAAACAAAAGTATAATTTTTTCCGCAATCGTTGCATTCAATACCCATTTTCCAAACATCCCTGTTCAGTTATGAGAGCAGAGATAACGAAGCTTGTTTAATTAATTGGCGTACATTATAGATATTTTCAAGAATTTTGATTCAGATCATTTTTGCCGACATAGGGTCGAAAACTCACCAAAAAAGGTCACTTATTTTCGAGAGAGGTATTGTTAGACTCCCTTGGCTACCCCTGCTATCAGAGAAAGTTTGTGAATAATTATTAATTATAGTAATGTTTGTCCTTATAGTCTGTATTTATATAAATAATTGTATTCTCTAAGCAATTAGTAAAGAGTTATTTCAATTACAGTCTTATTTGATTGGATTGCTTTGCAATTTAATTGAAGCCAATATAATAAGAGTTTCTCTTTTTATTCAATCAATTATTAATATCAACATAAGTGCAGTAGAGATGGAATGCAAGACATATGTTATACTTCACATACTTTTTCGCGACAATCTGTTCATACATACAATTTGCAGTAATTGACTAAATATTTGTGACCCGTGATGTGCAAGAGTTTGCCCAAGTACATCCTAACATTAAATAGTCGAATGAGTGCAGTTTGACTACAAGATACCCCCGCTATAGTCTGCATCTCTGCTTTGTGAGAATGTAGTTATGAGCAATTATTGCGACAGTATTTCATTTAATGTTTGGCATAAATTGCTTTTCATTTGATTGTCTCTTAGCTATAATTACATGATCTGAGCCTAAGTCCAATTCAATGATAATTTAATTAAAAAATTAAAAGTCAGACAAACGAACAAATTATTAGTTTATTCTTATATTATATACATTTTTCATCTCTATAGCGAATATTGTGAATCATTATAAAACGAAACCATGTTTTGAATTATTTTCACTCTTATGTAATGAAATAAATGTTAGCTTCCTCAAAAATATGGTTCATTTAACTACTTATATATTCATATATTTTAAATAATAATTTTTTGTTCAAGAATTGAAAGTATATTCTATTAGGAATATTCTCAACATATCTGATACAATATAAGCTATCTGTGCTCTATAGTGAGGCAATCCATCATAATTTATCACTTTTAAAAAATAGATCAAAAAATGTACTTTTTGTGAATATATTATTTATAGACACTTTAGATTAGCTTAAGTCAATTATTGTCAAAGTCAAGAGTCATTTGAATGCAAAGTATTAAATATTGAATTCAAATATTATTAATATTTTTTATGGTTTACTCAACCGAAGCTAATATGCAATAAATGATAAAATCACAGCCAAAATAAGAAATGCTAACAAAATATTTGTGAGAATTATCTCATTGAAAAAATAAATAAAAAAAATTGCCGAAAGATTTCAGTGAAATACTCACAGACACTGCTAATTATAACGAGTACTTCAATTTTGTTGGCTTTTATTCCTATTTATTTCTAATTATATTCATTTAAATTGTCTTAACCAGCACAAACTTTTATTTTTCATTTCTAAATTATAGTTTCTTTGCCTAACTTTAACTTATAGTAAAATAAGTTTTATTTTCTATTATTTTTTTGTGCGAAAACTTCTTATAAATTATTTGAGTTGAATAAACTTATTTGTCTTATAATTATTGTTTAATTGAATTATGTTTTGATGATTGCACTAATTTAATAATTATATTAATAGTAATAAACATGATATTCCTATTAGAAATTAGATCTGGCTTCATTTTATGTTATATTCATAATTTGTCAGAAAATTAATAATTTTTATTACTTAAGATTCAGAGCTAAGAATTCATATTTAGTATTAATAAAATTCTTCAATCATTCAATTCTAAACAGTTTCAATTTATTTAGACTTATGCTCAAAAGATGTACAACTCAAAATACTGTTCTGTACTTGATCACATCTATTTGAATTCCGTTTTTTTTGTCAATTTTCTTAAAGAAAGTAAAGAGTATTTCATCCCCGACTCTATTCAACTGGTAGTTCAGGCAATAAATAATTTTTCATAAATATGTTATTTGTGTGAATCGATTGAAGATATGCTTTAAAGCAAACACATCTCGAAATTCTATATTCAAATACAATTTTAATGCCATTCCTTCGCATATCACAGAACAGATTAATGGTTGATATGCTTTAATTGCAATTTTCATATCAAAGGGTAGTTCTCTCTAATATTTTATTAATGTTTGGAAACAACATTAACAAGTCATTAGAAACGAAAATGATTCTCCATATCTATCAATCATAGTAGCAATGACCAAGGCAGTAGTCATTAATTTTTCTGCTCCAAAATAAAGTGACCCGAATTGAAATTATACTAATCTACTAATGACTCAAAGAAGAAATATTTTAATACATTTATCTATTGTCACAAACTTAGTATACAGTATTCGCTGGCATTCCTGAGTCTCCCATTCCATACAAGAATGTTAGCTGGATACCAGAGAGGCAGAGAGTCTGTACCTCTGGTTTGCAACTTCCAAATGATTTTTCTTATAGGAATGGAATGAATTGCGATAGTAATAGATCTCATTATAACTGTTTTGAATAATATTGAGAAACTTTAAACTAATCCGTAATTAAATTAAATGAACTTTAATCTAAAAATTGGCTAAATTTAATTAATTGTAAAAATAGACTCATTTAAGAGCAGAGAAAATCTAATGAAGAAATTTATTCAATCCATTAAACTATCAAATATTTGTATTCGAAAGTTGACTGAATTTTAAGTAACAAAATATTTATTATTTAGTTTAAAAACCTTTTTTAAAGCAAAGAATAGCTTTAATACAGTATTGTATAGGAAATGGTATAAAATGAGACGAAATCCGTTTAATTTGTTTTGAAAGTCAAGCACTTATATGATGAACACAAGTCTCGCAAACGTTGTTCAGTAAAGATCGATAAGAAGACAGAGAAATCACATTTGTATGAAAAGAGTCGCTCGAATTCATTACTCATTTAATATAAAATTATTTTCTATAAATTTTTATAAAAATATAAATTCTTTAGAAATTTTTTTCTACAAATATCACGAATGCAATCGAGTGTAAGAAATGCTTATTTGCCCACAAAGTATATGTTCCGCACAATAATTGTGTTCATATCTGTTTGCAATTTAACCAAATATTTGTTCGTTATTTCAGAATATATTTATAATTGAATTTAACAGATCTTAAAATAAAGTCATTTTATTCTTATTTCGTATAAATATATTAACATTTATAACGTTTAGACTCATATTAATCGATAAATTGACTAATTTTAAGCTCAAGCTCATTCAGTTTTTGTCTGAAGTGTGTTATATAATTAGAAAATCAGTGAAAATATCGCTAATTAATGCTTTCAAAAACCTGAACACTTGTGCGCAAGAAATTAAGTATTTTAATATAAAATATTGCATTCGAGTCATATTAAAACAAGGCTGAACAGTATTATAGTATCACCACTTTCTACAGGATTGGATAAAAATAGTTGATTAGACGGGAACATTTTTTTCCGGCTGATATAATGCTCTGCTTTCATCCTTAACTGAACTCACATTGAAATTAAGGAAAATTCAATTTTATCCGGAATGAAAACCATCCATATTTGTCAGACTTGCATTTGTTGTTAAGCATAATATGGTTGTTCAAAAACAGGGATGCATATTTGATTCATACCTGTTTAACGGTATATTGATTTTGGCCTAAATTTTATTCATCTTTGAGATGAAAGCATTTCGTTTGGAATTAAACAGTAAAGAGTAAATCATAATAAACTGCATCATTTGAATATATAAATAAAATAAATGTGGAGGGTGAATGCATTGAACACAATCATCGTATAAGTTGCTTTGATTAAATCAATAAATCAAGCTGGTACATATGAGTGAAAGAACATATTTATCACAAATTATTTCCTTATAATTTCTGTTTAAAATATTTTTTTATTATTTTATTATTTATTCACGAAATTAATGATTTGATAATAGAATAAAGATATGAATTATAGTTAATTAAATGAGAGCCCAATCAATATAGTGATAGAATTACTATAATTTAGAGAATACTTTACAGTTATTTAGAGCAAACCTATTATTAATTTATATATTGTTCACAATTTATGGATTGATTTATTCGATTGAAATCAATACTCAATTTAGTTGCAATAGTTTGGGCAGAATTTAGTATCAATTTATTTAATATCATTGATAACTATTATTTGTGATCCAATTTAATTTTTAAAATATAAATTGTTGTTAAAGTATATTACTTTAAGAGTTAAGAGAAAATCCCGGTCCGACTGCACGCATGACTTGTGTTTATTATTTGGATTCTTTCAAATGTATAAAAACTTTTTTCTCAGATATTTTTTCTAAGATTTCTTCGACTGAGAAATTCGAAATCGATGTCAATTTATCCGCTGATTCGAGTATATTAAGTGGTCATTGACAGCATAGAAATGATGTCATATATCATACATATAGTAAGAAATCATACAATCAGTTTCGACAAACAATTTTTTGATAGTAAATGCAATCAATAGATGAAACCCAAAGACTAAGCTTTGAACTGAAGTTAAGTAGTTTTTGAGAGGAAATGAAGAAAAATAAAGTAAATTTAATAGTACTGTACAGTATAGGAAAGGAAAGGAATGGCATTAACCAGGAAAGACATTATTGAGAAATCATAAGAAACAAGCATTAAAATAATGGTTACACACAAAATCTATACTGATTATTGAAAATTGTTTCGATTACAACAGATTAACACTACTTTTTAGCTATTATTTTGGTATTTGATTAAAAATATGAATAAATGATAGAAATATCTGTCATATTATATAGAGTGGAGAACATTGTTATTATTCAGATTAGTGGCTGAATTTTTGAATGTGAAATATAGGAAATATTAAATATTTTATTGGAATTATTTATTTGATTCGTCTTTGCATTCAAGTCGTGCGGAAATTCTTCTTTTCATTTCGTATTCATTTCTGTTGTGAATTCATTTTAACATTAAATTTATTTTTTCGGCTCAAATATAAAGCATAGAGAAGTGTATATATCGATTATAAGCTTGTTTTATGAATTTCAATCATGTTTTGTCACGTCTGAATTCAAATAAAAATATATGAATTCTATATTTTATATATTTGTCGTAAAATTATTTTTTTCAATACATTTCTTATCACTTGAAGAGAATTGGCGTTCAATATAATGATTAAGTAATAAAACAATTCATTCGATTATTTTTCTCAACACATGACTTGAGCTGAATATTAATTAAGAAAAATGTATTATTTCTGCTATAAATTTAATTAGATTTTTAGAAATTATAATAATTAATATTTTCTTATATGAAAGGCAAACAAAAACTTTTAAAATTTGAGAAAATTTAATAATTAAAGTAATGCATAGAATTGAATACAAATGTAATATAAGTGCCATGGTACTGTACAATTTTGAATAAAGTACAGTTTGATGGATAGTTGAAAGCAAGTCCTGGTGTAGTTCACAATCGCTTGAGTTAATTGGATTAGCTTTTGTCTGATTACTATAATATAATATGTATTGACAATCATAATTAGGGATATGCAGGGGAAGGGGTAGAGACAAAATACACCCTTCAGGTAGAAACCAAATGCCCTTTTTCCGATGAACTTTCATTACCCCCTTAGGTTTGCGAAAAATTGTGTACCAAATCGACAGAGTTTGGGCACCCCCTTTGATATTGGAAAACATTTTCAAACCCCCTGACATTTTGAAGCTTGCACATCCCTAATCATAATTAAAGCGATAACTTTTGGCACTTAGACTAAAACTCGATAAAAGAAGTCAATCATCGGTTTAACAATATTTTTACGACTAATTGAACACTAAATGCAGTGATTATTGGCATTATTTTCAATCATATACTGTAAGTGATAGACATTAATACAATTATCCAATAAATGACTTTTCATAATAAATAGTCGATAAATGAATTTTAAATTAAAAAGATATTACATTTAACTAAAAACAATTTAAACTCAATTTAGACTATTATATGACAATCAATTAGAATATAAGAGAGAATTAACAAAAAGCTACAGATCTTTGAAGATATAAAAAATAATGATATAAATAAAATTACAGGAATTAGTGATTAATTCCGAACAAAAAGGCTTTGAAAAAAATTTGTTAATCAATTGTCTGTGACTTAATCTGACAGTGTATTGATTCCACTATTATTTATTTCATTAGAGAATAGCATTTTTTGTGCCCATAGAGGAAGCGTAATATCGTTCAAAAAATGATACGCTTTGGTGAACATAACAAATAATAGTAAAAAAAAA
The DNA here is from genome assembly GCA_034693305.1 of Eueremaeus valkanovi. Classification (NCBI taxonomy): domain Eukaryota; kingdom Metazoa; phylum Arthropoda; class Arachnida; order Sarcoptiformes; family Eremaeidae; genus Eueremaeus; species Eueremaeus valkanovi. The sequence continues at coordinate 13,908 of JAQIWA010000758.1, forward strand.
TACAAAAACCAAACAAAAAGGTTCTACTGATATATAATAACTATTTCCCCATATATTGTATACAAATAAAAATCATTCTTATATTTGTTAAGTAACTTAAGACACAATTTCTACAATTTTTTCCATATTTTCTGTGTTCACGCATCGAATGATTCCTAATATAAAGAGTATATACTGTTTGTTAAATTTGAAGAAAAAAATCTTTTATTTAATTTTCAAGCATTTATTTCACAACACAAACCAAATTATGATTAGTCGATGAGAAGTGAAAAGTTGAAAATTATAAAAAAAAATGTTGTCTTCGATGAAAAATATAGCTTTTCTTTAGTTGTCAAACATTTCACTCATATTTTGTATGTCGTCTGGCATTCGGTTCAGTTATTTCCAGTCAATCAATGCATAGCTAAAGCGAGAAAAGTTTTGCATCTAATCTATTGATATAATTCTGATTTCATTTAATAATTCATTACTTTGAGGGCGAATGCATCGACTCGTTTGAAATCAATGTGTGCTAACAGTGTTTCAATACATTCAATAATTCAGTTATTTTATTGATTCAATAATATCAATGCGACCAAAGTTGCAAATATTTATAATATTTATATAAATAAAATGTATTTTTCAGTTTTGTGTCAAATATATATTCATATATTAAGTGTTTTGATAGTTTGCGGACAAGAATTCAATCAACAGAAGCAACAGAATTCGTATAACAGAAGAATACGACCGAACAGTGCGGGGACTCATAATAAGCAGCAATTCTCGCAACAAAATGCTATGTTTTCCGGAACGGCTCACTCGGGACCCAAAACAAATGGTTTTGAAGAGGCTTTACAGAAGCAGACCCTAGAGAATAGGTCTCCTCTAAAAGAATCGACATCTAAGCCAAGACACCAAATGTCATATCAGAGCAATGATCGCCACTCGAGACCAATGATAAGCAGACAACAAGTTATGCCGAAACAGAGTTATGAACGCAAACAACAAAACTCTATTAAAAGGGAACATCAAATGCAGATCCATTTGCCGCCCAAATACCAGCAAAACTCATTTCAGGCCAGAAGTACACGACATCCAGAAGTTATCGATAACTCAAGAAATTTTCGAATACAAGCCCCGGTCAATAGGGATGAGGAATCGGATGAACTTCAGACTATAGAGAATTCCCAACGAAATAAAGACTTCAACAGAAACTACAAAACAAATCCAAGATATAGTGATCAGCAAAGAATGGCTTATCATAATAGAGATCCAATACAACACTTGTCTCGATCACATCCAACACGAAATCCTGAAGAAGAGCGAAGAAAACATGTAATGTATCCAAATATCAGACCCAATCCAAGTATGTTAGGCATGAAAATGGTTTTGCCTACAAATCACGAACACTCAAGAGAACAGGGATTCGAGGGCTTCCCGCCTCGCATGGATAATGTGCAAAACGATAAGTTTTATCCGAAATACAAACCAAATGTACAGCACTTTCCAACTCATGCGCCCATACGAGAGACAGAGGTTGACGAGCCGTCAGAAGAGTTCTTGAATGCGCCTCAAAATGAAGCGGAATTCCAGAGACATCTCAATCTGTTCCCACCGACCATCAGCTCTGAGCCGGAAGAACGAAGATATGATATTAAGAAGAAAATCTTGTTTGATAGTCAAACCCATGTCAATGACCCACACCTACATCAACATCAACATCAACACCAACCCCAACAAAATGGACACAACTTTCCAAACATTTTCCAAAAGCAATTCAGACAATCAGATCATCCGATGCCGTATTTTCCAGCACAGGATCAACAAAATCAAAACAAAGCCAATCATCAGAATATGCCTTACATTCCGCACAATAACAATGAGCACAGGTTTGAAAGGCAGCAAAATATTCCGTTTGAATCGATAAATAGCGCTCCGAATGCACAGACATTCCATTCGGATAACAATCCAAACGGTTTTGAAATCCAAAGAAATCAAATAAATAATCCGAGAAATCGATTCGAACAGCCGTTTAGTGGAAATGATGCTCAGGGACAAACCACTTCAAATCTAGGCCAAACCGATAAGCCTTACGGCCGACCCTTTAAAAAGGAGATTCAGCTCATAAGAGAGATCACAGAGATTATACCCAATGGTGCGCAACACAATGACGATGACCACTACGATCCCACTGCACCTATCATTGAGCCGACACCACCCGAACCACCGAACGTAGAAATACCAGATTTTGAGCTAAAAGAAGAAAAACCGGACGATAAGAGTGAGGACAACAGCGAAGAGAAAAGACCTTCAGATTTGAAAAAAGACGAAACCTTTTATGACGACGAAGAGACTGACGAACGCATTAAAGAGAGCCGAAAGGATATGGACGGAGAGGACGAGAATGTGGAGGAGAAGAAAAATAAATCAAAGTTTGAGAAAGAAGTCGATTTGAGTTCAGATGAATTGGAAAATTATTTCGACAAAGAGTTTGCTAATGAGCACATGAAGGACGAGGAGGCACAGAAGAAAATAGTGTTCGACGACGAGGCCAAGGAGTCTAAACAGATGTTTAAGAAAGACAAAGTCAGTGATGACAGTGAGGCGGAGGCGGATGATGTGGAAGCGGACTACAAGACTTCAACCGATTTTCTCAAAAATCACGACAACTTTCTTAATAAGATTGAGAAAGAAAATGAAAAATTCCGCAAAAGAACTGAAAACAAAGTAGAAGATGAGGAAAATGACAAGGACAGTGACTCCGATCAGACCAAGACAACTGTTGACGACGGAGAGAAGGAATTGGATGCAGAGTCAGAGAAGAAGGACAGTGAAGATGAGTCAGAAGTTAATAAAAAGAGTGACGAAAAGACTAATTCGGATGAGAAGAGTGGCTCAGATGACGAAGAGTCCAACGAATCAAATGAAGAATCAAAAGATAAGACCACAACAGAAGCAGATGAAGAGGAAGACGAGAAAGAAGTGACAGAAAAAGATGAGCTGAAGAAGAAAGATAATGAAGAGACTGATGGGAAGGAAGAAACAGAAGAGAGTGAAGAAGAGGACAAAGAAAGTGCTAAAGAGAAGAGCAATAATACGGATAACACAGAAACCGATGAAACAAATGAGTCGAAAGAGAAAAGCGATAAATGTTTGGAAAGTAATTGCGATAAAGAGCTGATGAAAGAGGAAGAGTCCAAGAAATCTGAAGAATTGAAATCAAATGAAGGCCAACAGGAAGAGGAAGAGGAGGCGACGGAACAGACAACAGAACAAACAACTACTGAAAGTCCAAAATCTGATCCAAGCTCTGGAAATGCGGGCGAAAAGAGTTGGTTCTCAAGCGAAACGCCGGTGGAGAGGAAGGCGGGGAACAGTACTCTAAGGATATCTCAGAGCCATAACTTCGCGCCATTTTTTATTGATCTGAAGCGTATAAACCCTAACAAAGCCAATGTTAGGAAAGGGCTGACAAAGGATGATAGCCAAAGTAGTTGGACGACATCTGCCACTACAAGTCCTGCAACCAGTTCTTCGGCAAAACGATTAGATTCAGCTAAGAGTGAGTATTCTTTGTTTGTTTGTCAGCCAATCAGATGAGACATAAATTGAATTCTTTGTATTGTTTTAGAAAAAATATAATAATAATGTTTGAACGCATGAGACTAATAGTGATGTTTACTCTAGGCGTTAGTCCAGAGCCGACATCGATGGCATACTCTCATAGAAGAACAGATAATATAACTACAAAACGTACTCTCAATAGTATCAACGACATTATTAGATCACATAAGGATAGGTAAAATTTAGTTAACTATAAATTCGATTTATCTCTTAATAAAAAGTTTGTAATTCAATGTAAATTATTTTTATATAAACTTATTGTCATTAATAATATATAATATATTTTAGTTTTTATATCAATTTGTATTAAATCGCACTCTTATTGAACAACTGTTTTGATCACTAATTAAATATTAAAATAAATAAAGAAGAGATAGAATTAAATAAGAGTAATGTCTTATGTATTGTCTGCTTAATAATTAATAGAGCGCTTCCTCTCAAACACCTCTCTATCGATCGATTCAATGCACTCAATACAGTCTACTGTACTGTACTGTTACATTGTACTGTTATATTGATATTCTGGAGGCGATCGACACTACAGTAGTGTCGATCGCCTCCAGAATATCAATATAAAAGCATCTGATTATAACCATCTGAGAGTAACTGGGTATATGATATTTTCCCACTTCTTGACATTTCCAGCGATTTTGTATTTTCTTTGAATCGATACGGGAGTCAAAGCTCAAGTCATTTGTCAGATCATTAGTCATAAAGTGTTTCGTCTATTTATGCAAATGTAGCTGAGCTCAAATATTGATCACATTCCTGATAACTGTAGCTTTAGTTCACATAATTATTCAATAATTAATTTTATTTATGTTTTTGTGAGTAATTATTATAATAATTATTGAAATGAATAAATAATATGTAAATAAATAGAAATTTTGTCTGAGAAGGGGTCGATGTGTTGCTTGCATTCGCTTTATTAGTTTTCAATCGAATGAATTGCAGACACAATGAAAATAATGTAAGAAAAATGTTTGTAAACTCAGAGGTTTATAACCCAGAAAATAATTGAAGCCTGAACCCCACCCCTTCCATCGAAACTCAATAAGATTAGCAATCTTGTATAGCAATAGTCAATAAATTGAATTGTTGTGGACACCAATGAACACATTGAGCGAATAATGTGTGCATTTATTTTCAATACTCGTTAGACAGCGTTAACATTGATTATTATTAAGTTCACAATTAAGTGATCTATGCTTTGGATTACATAGCCGTCAGAGCTATCATTTAGTGCACTCGAGAATTAATGGAACATCGAGTCTAAAACAGCTCCGGGGGTGACATGGGATCTAATATATGGCAAGTTGTCGATAGAACTCATATATATTACTCGAGGCTATAGTTCGCTAAATATATAAATAGAATAATAACTATTGATATAGAGTTAGAATAGAGAGAGAAAAATAGGAAAAAAATATTTTAATTAAAACCAAATAATTTGAAAATATGAAATATCATTGTTTGGATTCATATATTCATAGCACAGATATTAAATATACTCAACAGTATTATTATTATAATTCGATAGAGTTCTGGGTCATGTCTAAATTAATTCTTATCCGGAGTAAAAGTACATTCGGAAGTCAAGTAAAACTTATCCGTTATATAATATATGGCATAGAATTCAATATATTATTGCATAACATATAAGATATCAAGAATTTCTCTCAAAGAATAAAATGAGATAAACTTTTTTATTTTTCTTCAGTTTATTTTTGGACTGGTATTCATCAATGTCTACACCGAATAGAATAAAATAGTTTTGATATTCCTTTAAAATTCTAAATATATTCTAAACTCAACTTTTTTAACTATACATACATTTTATGTAAAGATGTTTAAAAAATAACAGACATTTTTATATATATTTTATATTCATATATCTTATAAATAATTGATCAGAATTTTGAAACTTCATTGAAATAATCGATTCCAATGAAGATTATTTAGAAAGAAAATATTTTTCAGTCTAATCGCCATAGAATATAAAATCTAATGAAAAATTCAAATTTAAAAAAATAGTTTTCGTTTTTTTGTGCAGAAAATATCGGAATAATAATAAAGAGAATTTAATTAATGTGTTAGGAGAGCAACAAAGCGGCATTCAATCTAATTGGCAACAGTTGTTCTAGACACTTTTAATGCACTCTCAAATTCGATTGTTCTCCACATTTAATGATAATTACTTTTAGTTTGATTTACAAAAACGCAGTTAAGCTTAATATACTCAGTAAGAGCTGAAATCTAGAAGAAAGACAGACCTAATGAATCAATTTCTCTGCAGATCGTTATTGGATATAGAATTTTATGTACAGTTATTATAGGCATAAAAAAGTTTTTTGTCCTCAAACTAATTCAAATACTGAAGAGTTTTGAGATAATTAATTCAATAAAATAATAAATACATGAATTGAATTGAATTTTGTTTCGCATAAAAATTTATATAACAATGACTTTGTTATAAGTGAAGGCAAAGAATCCGAAACCTCTAAAGACTATTAGAATTTTTCTGTCGACAACTGTTTGCAAAAACAAAAACAGAAGAAAAATATTGAATGTTCTCTCGAATGCATTTATGAACACTATTTCTGGTAATGGGTTTCAGGCATTGAATTACAGCACAAATCGAATTCTGAATCCAGTCCTCAGTGCCTTTCCTCCACAATATTTCTCCTTAACTCAACTCTTCTCTCTTTAACCCATTTTTCCAAATGAGTTCCGAATCCAGTCATTAGTGCTTTCTTTCTCTTAGTTTAAGTACAATTAATTAGATTCTTAAGAAGAATATTATATTATATTTTATTTTCAAATTACCTTAAACTCAATGACAATAATTTGTTTTATAAATAAAGAGTAATTTATATTTAATCAAAGCTTATATACAATAGCTCTGTATATGATGTGAATTGTCATTCAAATCATTGAACTTTGAATAGATTTTTGAAATTGAATTAATAATATTTGTTGTATTGAACGGAATATATCTATATATCTGTGATAAAGAAGAGCTCCTTATTGTATGCTTTCCTGTCGGACATGTATTATGGGTTTCCCAAAAGCAAAATTGGATCAAATTATTAGATATTGTAGTCACGTCTCTCTCATTGGAGCCATTGGTAGGCATTTCCACTTTAATGTTAACTTGCATTTAAGTAAATCCTATCCGTCTCCTATCGATGATATAATAGCAAACATTCGTATCTCAATCTCAATCAGAGTTATTCTGACATAACATTCCTTTCTCTGCAAAAGGGCTTCGAATTGATTACTAAAGAAATTACTGTAAATGAGAAACTCTTTACATAAGAAAAGCCTAAAGAAATCCAACGATTCAGACATTCCTTTCAATACTTATTGTCTGCCGCATAGAATAGAGTGGGAAGGGATGCAAAATATCTGTGCATACAGTGCATACATCCACTAAATTGTATTATAAGAGAAGCCAATGTACTTTTTTATCCAACAATTATTCTTGTTTTTGTGTAAGCATCTGAACAGTTATCCCTTTGCATATACACATCCTATGGACACATAGAGTATATGACTATTGAATTGCTCTAACGCTGGATAACAATAGAAATTAAAGCAACAAAAAAACATCTTTACATAAATTGTTTTATTCAATATTAATATATCAGATAAATACATATAATTTGTGTTATTATTATTGGGTTTTTTTTGTTGAAAATTTTATCAATCATATAGTTTGATTAAAAATTTTGTTTAGTTGCACTAATAGATGCACATCCCAGTGCAATATCAATATATTGCAAACTTATGAACATTCATTCGTTCATTCATTCACAAACTTCTTATGTGAAGACATACTGTAATTCATTGATCAGAAGTTCTGCTTCTCTTTATATCTCCGTATGAGTCAAATGCTGCCACAAATGCATTGTTTATTATATTTTAATATTTTCTTATTTTCTTTTCATATTTCATTAAACAGATCTGAAAGAAATGGTTTGTGTTTTACATCACAATGAGCTCATTATTTATACTTTACAGAAACGGTTGGCTCTTATCATATATGGAAGAAATGTTTCGCTCGACTGAAATGAGAAATATCAGTGACTTTTTGTTTGGGAAATAAGGGAAACATTCTTTTGTCGGATAAAAAACTTCAATCATTTCAAACGAATTCTTTGTTGAAAAGAATATCTTTTTATTATATATTAATATTTTTTTCTTTATTTCAATTTTAATACAATTTATTCTAATTTTATTATAATTTGAAACTTATTTAATGCTAGAAATGAAATGCAGTTTTAATGGATTCACACAAATAGATTAGTTGATTGAAAAATAATAAAAATAGAGTGAAGTTAACCTAAACTGATATAATCCTTATCCCTATTTATGATTATTAAAGATTAGACTACAGTATAGACTAGTTTTCATTGAATTGGTTTAATTACTTATTCTGATTACTTCATGTTTTTTCATCCAAACGATGTGTAAAGACTACAGAATAGAAAATGAATTAAAGTGTTTGTAAAAGCCTTACAAAGTGTTTGATTCTGAGAGATAAAGGAAAGTGAAATAAGTTAACAAATGAAGACAAGTGTGAGGTTTGCTTTGTCTATGACTTCTTAGTTCTATTCACAGCTCTTATGTTCTGAAATACAATTCATTGTCTTTGTTTGAGTGAATGATTTGGCTCTGATTTGATTATATATTCGTTTACTTTTTCCCAATTATTTCAAACCCTTTTGTGTAAATATCAGAACAAGCTCAAACTAGCACTTGGTAATGAATAAGACATTAGCTGTATCTGTCTTTGCGATATATTATCCTAGCACACTATTCGTGAACTAAAATATTAACCAAGATATATACAGCAAATAACAATATAATACATTCAAATACTTGTTTCGAAATTACATATGTTTTGAAGAAAATATCTGCAAATAATATATTTATGAGAAGTTTGAGACAATTTCTAATATTGTGTCAATTTTTAAAAAAAAATATTATTAAAAAATGTCTGCAAAATGTTTGAACACAACTCTGCATTCGGGAGATAAGAGAAAGCCTGTCATAAGAGTCAGTTCAGACTTCAATAAACTTCATTCGAATCGAAAGTCTAAGAAAAAAAAACTTATTTTTCTTCAAAATGTTTTGCAGAAAACGACAAAAACCTAAAAAAAAGTTTGCGAAGGAATTCATATTTTTAGTGAAACTCTTCGTTTGAAATACAAATACTATTATAAACATATTGTTTATGGTTTGTTTGATATCTCAAACACTAGCAGTCTATTGAATTGGAAAGACGAAAAGCCTAGAGCCAATTCTTGAGAGTGAGATAATCAAAACAAGCAGGCTAAATTTAGAACATATAGAATATTATTCATTTCTTATGTTAAATAAATTGTTTGCATTCTTATCATAAAATAAATTTCATGTAATTTCAAGTCTGGATAAAATTTATTAATATTTTTTTACATAAATATTCAAGAATTGAAAAAACTGATAATATTGTTCGAGTTCTATATTTCAGATGTACTGTACAGTATGCGAAGAAAGTCTATGTTTGAACTCTCGAGTCACAAGTATTATATGAGAATGATTACGATTGCAATCAATTTTTGAATCTGTTTATCAGTTTCTGATTTTGCTATCAATAAGTTATTTCTTATTCACAGCGGAATCAGAAACTGATAAACAGATTCAAATACAAACACAACTAAACTATTAAAAAGAAGTCAATAATATTAGTCTTCTCTTTGTGTAGACTTTGTAGTGAAAGCATGTCTTCATTTGTATTATTGTGTTATAATATTTATAATTATTAACCAATTATTAACATTGAAGTAAACATTGATTTAACAAATAAACTGAATTAATGTTTAATTTAATATTTATTTGCAATCAATTTGATTATTAAAACAAAACACAATAATGCGAATGAAGACATGCTTTCACTACAAAGTATACACAAACACAACTCTTTACTAAAACTAAACTATTGTTTGAAGTTTATATGACTTTCAATAAGAGATTATTTCTCAAAATCTGATAAAAAGGATTAAAAATTGATCTAAATTTCTAAGTTTTTAATCCCCTTAGTGATTAATGACCATTCACAGACTATAATTTTTGTCTGTACTTCGATGCTTGAGTATATTTAAATATATGAAATTATTTTTTTTAGTTTGCTTTCTATCTTTCATAAAGTCTGAAGAACTGGTGACTCGATTATGAAGACTTGAATCGACTTTACAGTACTTATACAATAAGTCTATGCAATGTATAGTAAGTTATTTTATTTTATTTTTTTTGGATTTTATATCGCATTCAATATATAAAAGTTGTGTCAAATAACAGCAGTACTGCTGAATAAATGCAAAAAAAGTTATTTGCATTGAAATGTTTTTTTGAAGTTCAGATACTGATAGACGCAAACAATCATATCCAGTAGAAATCGTTCACTATATTTATATTTGTCTGAAGTTTCAGAATATTTGACAAAAAACTACATTAAAATATCTATTCAACGGTTAAAAGTATTTTTTACAACTATTTTATGAAAATATAAAATAAAAGCATTTTTATATTGATTCAGAGAATTCTGTTCTTATAATAAAACATATTCTTTGCGATTGCTTTAAAATAAGAATATTTTCTCTGCTTTTCAGTATAATTAGTCTTTTGAATAAATCTAAGACAAATGGATTCAACAAAAGCTTTTTATTTTTCTATTTTTCACTAATTTGATGATAGAATCAAAGATTCAATACTTAAATGCATTGAATTCATGAATTGTATAATAAGTAGGTCTCGAAAGTGTTGTATATATTTATCGGATTTTGTTTTAGGACTCAAACTATTCACTACTTAGTGCTCAGACCGGCGTTCATACGACTATTCAATACAATTATCTATGTTTTGACCGCAAATAAAGTTGGGATCGAATCGAATGCTAATACAATTGTTCACTGATTTCACATCAAATTCGGTTCATTTAACTCAGTCTTATTTGAGGCCGAATTGGACAGACATTCGGCTGACTATCATATGTAGAGGGAGTGTAAGTAGAGTTGCGATTGTATTGCCGTAAGTCTGATCAGATCTGCACTGAAGAGCATGAATGTTAGCCGAGTGCTGTTGAGCGCATGTAGTGCTGTCTGTGCCTCACCATTAAATGCCAACATTCTCTGCACTGGCTGTACAACTGGCAAATGTTCGCTCTGTTTGTATACTCTATACTCAAATATTCTTCTCAGTACTCACTACTCAGTTATCCTACACTTTATACACAACAGCGAGTTTGCAGACAAAAAATTCATTTATGCTCTTATGCTGACTAACAATATTCACATGTATTTAGCTTCGAGTCCATCAATAGTTTTCTTGTGTGTCGATCGTTAAGAACTTTATATAACGAACAAAGACTTAAAATTCTGTTTTTAAAGTATATTTTCAACATTTCGAGTGTAATGTCTGAACACTTTTGCTTATAATTTACATATAATTCTCATCCTTTTTCTTCTATACTTCAACCAAAAGTATTGTTCTATTCTTAGTCGGACTGTTAGCCTAACGACTATCAATCAAATAAATACTCTTCCATAAAGTTATTCACTGTAATGGGAATTATTCACAAAATAAATGAACAATAATGTGATAAAAATTAAGGAATAATTTATGTTTAACTCAAAGGATTAATTCATTCATCAAAAGGTAAGCAATGCTAAGAATAGACGAGAATTATAATGATTGAAATGTGTAATAAAGTTAAAATTTAATTTGAAATGAACTTCCAAATGCTTTGAATACATTACTGGAGGCAATCGTTTTCAATGAACGCTTTAGTGCACTGTATTTGTCTCTTCACTGCAATGCTGTTCACAAATATTCAGTTTAACGCTAGAATTGTTGCCTACAATCCGCTCATGAATTAGATATTTATGAGTACTATAAATAAAATTTTAATCAATTAAACTGTCTTCAAAGAGGAATTATAGCCCCTAATGTATTCTACGCCCACTAAATATGCCAATCTAGTGGGTGGGTAATTATGATAGCT
>JAQIWA010000759.1:0-25540 GCA_034693305.1 Eueremaeus valkanovi
CCTATGCTTTGCTGAGCGCTTGAGAAAGAGTGTGAGAGAGAGTGAAGTGCAGGAGTGAATGAGAGAGTGAATGGGGGAGAGAAAGTGTAGGCTATTGTGCCGCTATACTGTATAGTACAGTATAGCATTGAACTGTGCTGTAATTAATTAATTAATTAATTAATTAATTAGGTGGGCAGTGGTTCATACATACTACTAACCACAACTGCATTGAGAATATCTCCATAACAACGATTCGGATTCAAAACAATACTTGTGCTGACCATTGAATGCTCAGAATTGTATTGATTTAGAAAAAGGCTAAAACTTAGTCAGATATGTCAACCGAAGCATTCCCTGTCCTCTACTTCAATATGGCCGGAGAGATGATATATATTGTGGAACAGAGACTGACTGCGCAAAGTATAGACACCAGCAAAGCGGATAAGGGTATGACCCTGATCATTATTGTGAGCTGACATTGAATTATATATTCTTATTAAGTAATTAACGACATATTCAGTGCAATGTTTAATCCGGGTCTCATAAGCGAAGTGTTCAAAAGACAACAACTCTTAACGGTTTATGTGATGAGACAAATGTTTGAAAAGTTAGCGCATTCTTCAATCATGAAACTAAATGACCAGAGCATGAACAAGGTTAGTATTAATACTATTACAGTAATATTCGCAAACATTCTAAACGATTCATACAATATGTGAACTGTGTTTCGGACAGCTCTTTGATCTGATGGTTATGGTTACCAAATATCAAATGGTGTCCTCCAATACACCGATCGATATAATCCATATGACACTCAATCACTTGACATCCATGAGTCGAATGGCACGACTCGATCAAACACTTAAACTGATTGAGAATTCAAAGGAAAAGTTTTTGAGTACTTATTTGAACGCGAATTGGGCTCAACTGCAGTACATTCGGTACACAATTCTGGCTTTCCTGCAGGACATCAAAACCCGAGTTTCCATTTTTCTTCGCGACGGAACACAAGAAAATGACGGCCGGTTTGTCATCAAACCAGAGGGTATCGTCTCCTGTGATTGTCAGGTCCCGGGTCTAATCAAATATTTCAATGAGAATGATGAGGTCAGGCGTATTGATAAGTTTGCGTCTTTAGGCAACTATGGCGTATCCAATGACAAAACAACTTTAGGACTCAATATGTGAGACAAATGGAAACCAATTGAAATGAATTCATATTTAATATTGTTTTCATTTAAATGTTTCAGTTATTCCAAAGAATATTCTCAAAAAGAGTCAGAAAACGTGACTTCAGATGAGGAACAAAATCTTTATTCTTCTATGAGTGAGAAAATGTCTAATTCTAATGACAATGATCTGAATGCAAAGGATTCGGCTCAAAATGAATTGTATTTATTGGCGAAACTCATCGGAAGAGAGAATACCAATGAACCGGAAGTAGACTTTTGGCTGAATCTCGGAAATGATGAACAAATGCCGGAGAAGTCGAGCGAAAAAACAATCTCTCGTTTGAATGAATTGAAAATAAGTGAAGGAATTCATAAAATCGATAAGAATTTAGAGAATATTATCAATGATTTGAATATCGATGTGAATGAAGATAATGACTGTTCAAACGATACGGACTTATTGGCTCTAATGGACTCTTAAGGCATAGATTTGAACCAACTCTTCAAATATGGAAATCAATTGCTTTGATATTCCATTAGTCGTCTGATCGCATGAATTGTCCGATTCATCTGATCTGATGTTAACCTCAAAGTCATTGTTAATTAAAAGATTCCGTGAATTAAATAACAATTTTAGAAATATTTTTATTCAACTCATTATTATTTTCAGTATTTAGGCTCTTACTGGAAATCAGCCGGTCTGTGTAAGCAGTGTCCTTTTGAATAAAAATAAATTCAATTCAATTCTATTACAGCGAAAATCATTATATCCTGGTGCCCCTGGTCATACAAATGTGAAACGTTTCTTACGGGTTATTATTCAATATAAACTAGATAATTTTGTCCAGGCTGAATCTAGTATTTTTCGAAAGATGAATATCGCCCTAAGACTTCTTTTGTAAGACTTAAGTTATATAAGTTATGTGCTTGCTCACTTTCATTGAGTAAGAATTTGTTCAATGAAGTTCCACTACTCACGTCTGAGTTTTCATCTGAACTGCACATTAAGTCACGTAATGCTTATTAACTTAAATTGTCAGCAAATAAACATTGAGAACAAGACTTACACATTGTAACTGGCTAATGGCCAGTGTACTTGAATGACTGACGTGAGAATAAAAATGAACTTTACCCAAATGACAACTTGTAACTTACTGTTCAAGTTTATGCCTTGTCTTCAATCAAATATAAGAGCAAAATAGCACTTAATGTTTAGAGTTGTATGACTTCTACGACTTGTATGACATCTTCTGATCGTTTTATTCAATATTTTAAACTATTTTTAAGACATTTTTATTTTCAAACTTCAAATGATTTCATGATTTGATTATTTGTTTTATTTATTTATTTCAATAAAAATTCATTTTTACATTCAATCCAATCGACAGAATCGCTAAGTAATGGATAAATTGCGTCGGGCTTTGAGTGGCGATGAGTCGGCCTCAGCCAGTGGTGACGATGAGGAACAGGGCTTTGCGGCTCAGGTATGTACGGGTGACATGACATGAGTTGATTGATTGAATGCCTGTTTGTCTGTATTGTCTATGTCTGGCCCACAGATCAATTCCGCGACATCCCTGAGCTGGTCCACACGCATCCAAGGCTTTGCCATTTGTTTCGTATTGGGTTTCGTCTTCTCTATTCTCGGATCAGCTCTTATTGCTCTTCCAAAGGGACTGACATTATTCGCTCTCTTCTATACTCTGGGTTAGTATCGGTGGACAGACATTAAGCACTATTTGCTAACCAATTGATGACTGGGTGTCTGATGTGTTTGCAATCAATCTATACTACTGTATACTTATAGGTAATGTGCTCTCTCTGATGAGCACAATGTTTCTGATGGGACCGTTCCGTCAGATCAAGAAGATGTTTAACGAGACCCGAGTGTTCGCCACTCTGGGGGTCATTGTCTTCATGGTTCTGACGCTTCTGTCAGCCCTTTGGTGGAAGAAAGCGCTTCTGTCGGTCATCTTCTGTATACTACAGTTCCTGGCCTTCACCTGGTATTCCCTTTCGTACATCCCTTACGCCAGAGATATGGTCCGCAAAACAATCACTTCTTGTGTTTGAAGCAAATAATCGTTTTGTCAGTCACTCGAGTGTTGAATATTATGGACAGACTTTTGTGCCTTATTTTCAACACTAAGTAATCGATTGAATATTTTTACAGTTTTTTGTTATAATATATAATATATTAATAATAATAATAATATTTTACAATTGATCTGAAATATCGGAAACGTTTACAATATATTGATATTTAATATATTTTAATACAAATATTCAAATAATCTCTGATATAATAGTCGTTAGACTTTTCTGACAATACTTTATATAATAATCTGTACTTAAAAAGCATTTTTATAATTATTTATTTCTTTTCTATTTTTGTGGACATTTCTGCGAATTATATTCAAAAACTGATCTTTTGGTCGATTCGTAAACATTTTTGTATTCAATTAGAAAATGATTTAAAAGCGAATAATAAAGTATTGGATTATAAATGGCTTTCAATTAATTTATAATATTTTTATCCATATTTTACTCTATTTTTGTATCAATCAAACAATTTAGACCTTATTTTCATACATACCTGTGCTGTAGATTCATATGAATGATAGGCCTAAAGTACTGTAAGTTATCCCAAACTCAATCATATATTGTATGCCTTATTCTGTAAAATTAGAGATGTGCAAGGGGTATAGACAAAATACCACCCTGTGTTTTGAGGCGAGTGCTATTATACCCACTGAAGGCGCCATTTTCGGTAAAAATGGCCGATTTAAGCGATCAACTGAATTAAGCTGAATGTAACTAAATTAAGGCAAAATAGTACTTTTAGATAAATTAGCTCGAATTTGGTCGAAATTCGGTCAAAATCGGCCATTTTCGACTTTAAACGCCAGTTTTGCGGCCATTGTGGTGGCCATCTTGTTCGCCATTTTAACCCCCTATACCCCCTGAGTTTTGAGGCCAAAATCCGCCATTTTACACACTCTATACCCCTGACTCGGCCGACCTTGCACATCCCTAGTAAAATTATTGCTCGTTTGCAACTATTTTCAGATGACTTCGATTACATTGTTTTGCTGTTTTAATTCTAATATCTAAACTTGTTCATATTAGGGCACTAACCAGTTTTGCACTACAACTGCATTATATTCGTTGAATGTATTGTTCAATTGTTTGAAGCATTAGTTTATCGCAAATATTCTCTCTATACTCAGAGTGTCTTAACTTTTTATCACAAGTTTTACTTTTTTTTTGTTTCCATAAGAAGTTCACAAAATTAATACTCAATATATGTATTGATTGCCGAAATATCTTAATAAGGGTGTGGAAGGTGAGGGGTCTGGCCATAAAGCGCCGTAGCACAGAAAGATAACAAATTAGTCTTTTGGTTAGTCTTGATATGTTCCGGGTTTAATGACAATTGGGTTTTATTGAAACATCACTTTCAGAAATATTTTATATTCAAAAATAGATAGCTTTTCAAACCATAATTTTAGACCAAAAACTATTTTATTGATACAGTTCCTATACGCACAAACTCAAGATACCCTGACATTTATCAAAGCTAAAGCTGAAACTAAACAAGAAAAAGAAATGGAAATGGATGAAAAAGCAGGGAAATTGCTGAAATAGCAAGGAAGTTGCTGAAAAAGCAATGTAAATGGCTGAAAAAGCAGGGAAATAGCTGAAAAAGGCTAGGAAATGGCTGAGAAAGCAGAAAATGGCTGAGAAAGGCTAGTAAATGGCTGAGAATGCTGAGAAATGGCTGAAAACGTATAGAAGTGGCTGAAAACGTATAGAAATGGCTGAAAAAGCAGGGAAATGGCTGATAAAGCATGGAAATTGCAGAAAAAGCAAGGAAGTTGCTGAAAAAGAAATGGAAATGGCTGAAAAAGCAGAAAATGACTGAGAAAGGCTAGTAAATGGCTGAGAAATTGCTGAGAAATGTCTGAAAACGTATAGAAATGGCTGAAAACGTATAGAAATGGCTGAAAAAGCATGGAAATTGCTGAAAAAGCAGGCAAAAGGCTGAAAATGCAGGAAAATTGCTGAAAAAGGCATGGAAATTGGCAAAAAATGAGGGAAATGACTGATAAAGTATATGAAATGGCTGGGAAAGGCTAGGAAATGGCTGAAAGCAGGAAATCGCTGAGAAAGGCATGAAAATGGCTGGGAAATGGCTAAAAAAGGCATGGAAATGGCTGAAAAAGACATGGAAATTGCTGAAAAAGCAGGGAAGGCTGAAAATGCAGGAAAATTGCTGAAAAAGCCATGGAAATGGCTGAAAAAACAGGGAAATTTCTGGAAGGCATGGAATGGGTGAGAAAGGCTGTGAAATGGCTACATCAATTTAAACATACCTCGGAATGACATTATTTGCATCCGCTCTGGTCGAGAGCTGAATTGCAAATGACAAGAAAACTATGAAAACTACTTACCAAGAAACCTCGGGTGAATTTGCGAATATTTTAAAAATCTAAAACCAGTTATTGTTCATGATTTTAAAATTTTTGAAAATCTGAAACAATTAAATTGTGAAAGTTATTTCCTTGTAAATCTCTTCATCAATTAAAACACACCTCGGAATGACATTATTTGCATCCGCTCTGGTCGAGAGCTGAATTGCAAATGACAGGAAAACTATGAAAACTACTTACCAAGAAACCTCGGGTAAATTTTGGAATAATTTTAAGAAAAATTTTCATAATCTTATAATTTATTTTCAAAATTTTAAAAATCAAGCCGAGGTGATGAGGTGAGGTACAATTTTGAATTGAGCTCATTCCTATTCAAGAATTCAAACTGAACACATCAAACTTCTTTCTCTCTTCGAAACAAAGTTCAAACAAAATGCCTAAAAGAAAGATTCGATCAAAGGATTACAAAGAAAGAAAAAATAAGAAGAAGGAAATCAAACGACTTTCAACTGAAGAGTTCAAAAGAAAGCGAGCCGATCGTGGACGAGAAATTGCAAAACGTAAGACTTCTAAATCGGCTGATTACATCGAGAGAAAGCGAATTAAAAAGAATTCTAGAGATAGAAAAGTATCTAAACGTGATTGGATTCGAAAGAGGAGAGATTGCAATGATGAGAATTTAATTGATCAATATGAAAACGAGATAAAATGTGGCCCAACAGAGAGATGTGATTGTTGTGGTGGTCTTTTCTTTGCTAAAGCTGTAAAAGTTTTCAGGAAAATTGAAATAATTGAGTTGATCGGTTCAAATATTGTCAATGAATTGATTAACAACCAGAGTTGCATTTTTCTTCAATTATGTGCAACATGTGAGAAAAACATTTCGGCTGGATGTGTTCCCAAACTTTGTTTGGCCAATGGTTTGGAATTTCCACCGATTCCTGACGTGCTGAAAGGCTTGAGCCCGTTGGAAGAGATTCTATGTAGTCAACGCCTTCTATTCATTCGAATCACAGAAAAAGGGGTTGACAAACAATTCGGTATTTCCGGTAATGTTGTCAATGTACCAATCGATGTCAACAATATTGTGAATGTTCTGCCCCGTCTTCCATCGAACACTGAGACGATCGAACTGAAACTCAAAAGGCGATCGATTTATAAGAGCGCATATAAACATGAATGCGTTCGATTGGGAAAGGTTTACAGCGCTGTAGAGTTTCTCGTCAAAACGCCACTTTATCAAAAAGAAGGCGTTAGGCTTTCTGACAATTGGCACAATCTCTTCAAACAAGAAATAGATGAGATGAATATGAAAAGTGAAAGAGAACTAGAATCGGAAGAGATTATGTTTGAAGATTGGGACGAAACAGAGAACGACCAGAAACTCAGTCCTGGAAGTGAACAAACATTGTTGAAAGAAGGTATTGTTTTCACTCCAGGCGAAGGTCAGACGCCAATTTCTATTCTATTCGATGAAGATGCTGAAGAAATGGCTTTTCCGACTGTTTACTGTGGCCAAAAACTAGTACCAACAGTGAAACTGTCGTACAGTGATCGGGTGAAGTCAGAGATCAGGCGATCGGACAGAAGATGCATCAAAATCCCGAAGCTGTTCTTCATGTATCGGAAGAAAGAGATGTTAGCATTAAGAGAAGCCATTAATATTCATGTCCGTAGATCATCTCAATCGAAAGGTTTGAATGCTGCAAAAGCGCTGGACTAGAGTGTCATCGAAAATCTCTGTACCAATGACGAGGCATATAAAGTGTTAGCCGGTGATCGTTCGTCTCCTGCCTACTGGCAGAAGAAAATGAAAGAAACCATGGCTATGATTCGTCAGATTGGAGTTCCAACCTTTTTCTTAACACTATCTGCAGCCGAGACTCATTGGGGGGAGCTCTTAGTAATCCTAGCAAAAGGGCTTGATAACAAGTCAATCAGTGAGGAAGAGGCAGTCAGTTTATCCTATATGGAAAAATGCGATTTAATTCGAAGGGATCCGGTCATTTGTGCTCGATATTTCGATCATCGATTCAGAGCGCTATTCAAATTATTGAAGTCTAAAAGCGGACCATTTGGTGAATACGCAGTCGTGGACTGGTATATTAGAATTGAGTTTCAGCATCGTGGTTCGCCTCATGTTCATTGCTTAGTTTGGTTGAAGGACGCGCCTGAATACGATACTGGATCTATCGAATCGAAAGTTATTTGTGAGAAATTTATCAATCGCTTCATCACGTGTCTAAGTGCAGATGTTGGTGACTTATCGAAATATCAATATCACAAGCACACTAAGAGTTGCCAGCGTTTCAAAAAAGATTCTGCTGTTTGTCGTTTCGGTATACCCTATTTCCCAATGAGAGATACAACAATTTTGGAACCGTTGGATGAGAAAAATATTTCCGACGAAGAAATTGAAGAAATTGAAGAAAATCTTGAAAGAATTGAGGGAATAATTAAAGAAATCGATTCAGAATTGAGAAAAAATGTTAGGATTGATTTCGATTTCAATGATTTCCTATCGGCTCTGGGATTAGATGAATTAGCATACATCACTGCTATTCGTTACACATTGAAACGAAGCGCAGTTTTTCTCAAACGCAGTCCTGAAGACGTTCGAATAAACGCGTTCAATGCGGATATCCTGCGGAGGCACAGAGCAAATATGGATATTCAGTTTGTCTTAGAGCCGTATGCATGTGTTCACTATGTATTGAACTATATAAACAAGTCTTATCGCGGGATGTCTGAACTGTTAAGACAAGTGATTGACGAGTGCAAATCCGGCTATATGACTCATCAACAGAAACTTAGCCGTATATGTTCAAAATTTATAAATTGTAGTGAGATCTCGGCTCAAGAAGCAGTGTATCATTTGCTCTCAATGCCATTATCAATTTCAAGCAGGGCATCGATCTTCATAAATACCGGAGAAAAAGAAACAAGGATTCGAGTGTTGAAATCTAAAAAAGAGTTGGAACAACTCGATCCCGACTGTTCAGATGTAATGGCTTTGGGGCTTCTCGATTATTATGTTTTACGTCCCGACGAATTAGAGTCCGTTTGTCTGGCAGAATTCGCGGCTTTTTATAATTTCTCAAAAACAAAGAAACCGAAGAAATCGTATGATAGTAATGATAACATTGAGGAACTTTTGAAAAATGATTCCAATGAAAGAGGTGTTTTGGCTTTGAAACAAAACAAAGGGTTCCTTACGAAGCGAAAGTTACCAAAAATAATTCGGTATCGAAAATATCAATTAGAGAAAGACGAATACAACTTCTTCCGAGAAAAAATTATGTTATACATGCCATGGCGTGACGAAGACATCGACATTATTAGTGTCGATTGTAGGCAAAGGTTTTGTGACAATGAAAATCTAATTGCCGAAAAAGAAGGACAGTTTGTAAAAAACTTTAACAACGATTACGACAAACTGAGAGAAGAAGTCGAACAGAATAATCTGGCTGAATATTTGGGACAAGAAATGACAGAGCCAGCTGACGAGTTTCAAATTTATGACACTGAAAGACCGCAAATATCAATTGATCAAGAATTAGGGATCAAATCGAATGAAAACAATCCTAAATCCGGTTTCTTCTCAACTCCTCTTCTGAATGAAGACGCCTTTTCTGACGTTATTCGATCATTGAATTATAGACAACGCAAGTATTTGTTAGGCGTTTTGAATTTAGTTAAGACAAAGAAGGAACCGTTTTACCATTTTATAACCGGCGGTGCTGGAACGGGAAAAAGTCGGTTAATTTTAGCACTATATCAATCAATGGCCCGGTACTTGAATTTTAGATTTCAAAAACCAGATAAAGTAAAAGTTTTGCTTTTGGGACCAACTGGTAAGTCTGCATTCAATATCGGTGGGTCGACTATACATTCAGCCCTCGGTATTCCGGTTACACAGAACTTGTCGTTACCGAATATGAATGCCGAAAAAAGAAATTCGTTCAGAACAAATTTCTGGGAACTAAAAGTCATAATAATCGACGAGATTTCAATGGTTGGGGCGTCGACTCTTAGGAAGATCGATCACCAATTGAAGCAAATCTTTGATTCGCCATTGGATTTTGGTGGAATTTCGATCATTGCAGTTGGTGACTTGAATCAATTAAGACCGGTTATGGATCGGTTCGTGTTTGAATTTCCCTCAAAAGCTGACTATTCTGTTATCGCCGGTCCTAAACTTTGGCGTTTGTTCTCTATCTACACATTAGATGAGATAATGAGACAGAAAGACGATTTAGTGTTCGCCAAAGCCCTCAACAATTTAGCGACTGGTAATGTTTCCGAAAATAATTTGGATCTCTTTCGTTCGAGACTGTTTGACAAATCTGACGTTAGATTACCGTCCAATGCAATTCGACTGTTCCCAACGAACGAACAGGTCTACAAATACAACGATATGATGATTAGTAGATCGAGCGAAGTAGGATACACAGTAGAGGCGATCGATTCTGTCCAAAGTGGTACCACTCTGAAAATAAAAGAAAAGGCTTTAAAGGCGGTGTCATTCCTTCGCCCTCAAAATACATATGGCCTATCGAAAGTCCTTCTCCTCAAAACCAGTATACGATATATGATTACCACGAATATCGAGGTTAACGATGGAATTGTAAACGGAACAACTGGTATATTGCGAATAATAGACCTCAATATGAGTAGCGAACCCGAGATATTATGGTTCGAATTTGAAGGGGAAAATATAGGACTAAACCAGAGATCAAAAATGAAGCCGAAGATTTTGGGCGATGTGTATTTGACGCCAATAAGCCGAGTGACGAGAGACATCCAAATGAAGACCGAATCAAATATAACTATGGTCAGCAGGACCCAGTTCCCACTGCTCGCCGCAGAAGCCATGACAATACACAAAGCTCAAGGACAGACATATTGTGAGGTAGTGGTAGATTTGAGCAGGAAGTTGGACCTGTCAAAAATGTACGTTGCTCTGAGTAGAGCAAAGAAGTGTGACGGTCTCTATTTGATCGGAAAAGAGATTAAAAGTATAGTTAAAAGGCCGGCAAGTCATCCAATAGAACAAGAACTAAGTCGATTAAATAGAGATTCGCAATTATCGTTTGAGTTGAAATGTGTTAGCGAACTGGAAATCGATTCAAATGCCACAAAACTTTATTTTCACAATCTGCCTCATCTTCACAAACATATAACTGACCTGGAATGCGATTTGAATGTCATGTCAGTCGATCTCATTTTTCTGGTGGAGACGCATTCAAATGGAAATAGTTTGAGGGACTTTGAATTGTGTTCAGAGTTGGCTTATCAAAATCCCAAACCATTTGGAATAGCGGTTTATAAACGCAGGAATTCGGAATCAAAAGTTACTTGGATTTTGAGTGACGCCTTTGAATGTAACGGCGACTCGCATATTGAATATATAGCGATCCATTGCAAAGGAATAATATATTTGGTTGTCTATGCGTCGCCGAAATTCCCGAAAGCGCTCACTATGGAAATGCTTTCACGAATTTTGCCGAGTTTCTTCAAAGCAACTGAGAAAATTGTAGTGATTGGCGATCTGAACATCGATATCAATTCAAGTAATGGAAAAGAACTGATGGATTCTTTAGCTTCGCTTGGATTATCGCTCTCAGTAAACATGAATATTGGCTCCAATAGTTACGGAAATCAAATCGATATCGTGTTCTCGTCATTCCGTATAGAAACAATGTATTACGAGACGGTAACTTTGGATCACAAACCGATATTCTGTATCGTTAATTAGTTTGTGTGTGTATGTGTGGGAGGGCGGGTGGTTGGATTTGTTTGTTTGTCTGTTTTATTTTGTGTTTGTCTGATTGTTTGTGTTTTTATTTACAGAAAACATGAATTAACGTAAGTGCTTGTTAATTTAGTCGAAGATATCAGCGTTAGATATATGGCTAAAACGCTTGCCATAAACTATTAGGGATTAGCGCCCCTATATTCTTCACTTTGAGATTAGCACACTCAAAATCTGGCGGAAAGCGTTTGCCAGGATTTATTTGGAATTAACGCTTCCATTTTTTATGACAAATAAAAAATTTGTAATACAACTCTAAATTGTAAATTATTTACTTATTATTCTAAAATATTATTCGCAATTTGAAATTCGTTTAAAATGGTTGAGAAAGGCTATGAAATGTGTGTATATTTGGAATGGAGAAAATAAGCTTAAGATTTCTTTAAATCAAATTATCCTTAGTAGCTAAATCTGTAAATCTGTTTCACTCAAATAGGAAATGGCTGAGAAAGGCTAGGAAATAGCTGAGGCTAGGAAAATCCTTCTGTGAATTTAGAATGGAGAAAATTTTTGTTAGGTTCTAAATTCAAACTATCCTTGGTAGCTAAATATATAATCTGTATCACTCAAAATCTTACGGATTACTTTTTATAATCAACTTGAAATTCTAAATTAATTACTTATTATTATTCCTAATATAAAATGATGAGATAGGGAAATGGCTGAGATATTATTCAGTTTTCTAATTTTATGAGTATTACAAATGTTTTATTAAATTTGACATTACTATTTGTTAGGCTAGAGAAGAGTTACAGAAGTTAACAAAACCTATTGCAAGAAAAGCAAGGAAATGACAGAGCTAGGAAATTGCTGAGAGGCTTAGAAATGGCTGAGAAATGCTGGGAATTGTTGAGAAAGGCTAGGAAAAGGCTTTTTTGGATTTAGGAATTCAAACTATACTTGGTATCTAAATCTATAAATCTGTATCAATCAATATTCTACGAAGCGGAGTTAAAGTAATTCTGCTATCAGCCTTGTTTAATTTAAAATAAATTGAAAAATCATTTAAAGTATTGACAGATTCGAAAAGTGCTATAAAAGCCATAATAAGACCGATTCTTGGAATCTCTTTGTCGTGAACTGTAGCTCAAAATCAGGCAAATAAGACTCATAACCGGCTGAGGAGTCGGTACCGAACACATCCAGAACCATACGGTTAAGTAGATGTAAGCGATGGTCAGTCATGCGGTCCAAGAATCGCATATAAGAGGGCTTCATATGCTTGGGCTCTAATACGGCCTAAAAGTGAATCGAAATTCAATTAAAATCATTGGAATAATAAGGAAAAGCAATAAATTATAATTACGGCATAGAATAGCTGTGCAGTGGACAGAGCGTACACCAAATGAATAGTTGAACTGACGAAAGGAATGTAACCTTTTTTAACTCCAATGCAATAAAGCGACTGAAAAGTTATGCAAAGTTTTGATAATTGATTTGAAATAATGGCAAAAGCATTGATTGAATGCAAACCTCAATACACTTCCACATCAGGTAAAGAGTAATCGAAGTATTGGGCGATAAGAACATTGTGGGTCCGGCGAAAACGGCGGCAATACATGAGTGCCAGTCGTGCGACTGATTGCAAGCCCAGCGAAGACAGCAATTCATAGCTTTATAAATGGCTGTAAAGGAGCCGAGAAATAGACCGAAACTCATGTGCTTTGAGTTCAGAAAATTGGATTTAAGTATATTCGGCCGCAAATACAAGAGCTTTGGCTTTGATATCGTCTGCAGTAAAGCCTTT
Source organism: Eueremaeus valkanovi (assembly GCA_034693305.1). Classification (NCBI taxonomy): domain Eukaryota; kingdom Metazoa; phylum Arthropoda; class Arachnida; order Sarcoptiformes; family Eremaeidae; genus Eueremaeus; species Eueremaeus valkanovi. The sequence goes on from JAQIWA010000759.1 coordinate 13,150, forward strand.
CCTAACCATCCGAACAAAAACGAACGAATGAATGCAGAGCTTATGTATGTCAGACAGGATTTGTGCCGATGCGGACACGACTGGTGTTTCGGAAACATTTCGTTTAGTTTTTCGATAAATTTCGTCAAAAAATTTGTTGAAATGGGTTTCGAATTCGGGTTTGAAGTAATCGACAATTCGGGTGATTCGGATGATTCGCATACTTTGTCCGGCGATTCAGATCTTCTTTTGGCCTCTTCTCTACCGATTATGAACTTGAGGGCCAGACTCACCGGATCACTACCGAACCCGTTCTTCTTAATCAAATACAAGAGGACTGACATCGAAACAGTGAAGAGTAATACCTCTCCCCTTTCTATCGGTTTAAAATAGCCCCGGGCTGTGAATATTCGGAACATTGTTTCGGAGGCTATATTTGCCACATATATTGCGAGCGCCGGTCGACGAGAGGGCCGTTCGATCATAATGGCCAATAGGCTTCCGATGAAGGCCGGGGTATAGGCGCACAAACTGTAGTAAAACTTTCCCATTAGTTGTCTCGTCAGACAAAACAATAAAATCACTGAAAAGCCATTGAAGCTGAGGAACAGAGAAGAGCGGACTATACTCTCCAGCGTCTGCTTCAGTCCATTCATGTCATACTTCTTCTGCAAGCCTTGAGACAACTGAGAACACAATCATTAGTTAAGACATGTTTTCGGTTCAGAAAATCATATTTTTATCGAAACTCAGAATCGATTGGAAAATAAAATGTAAAATCTTAGTAATAGTGCGAACCAGATATAAGGGCGCATATAATTTAAGCGATTCCTTCAGCACAGTTAAGCCCATATCGAGCGCCGCCTCAGAGCACGAGCTTTAAGTCAAAACAGATTAAACAGAATTCAAATGCAAAGCAATAGAGTCTTACGGCGTCCACGTGTGACCTAAACTGACGCAACAATTGATTGGATTAGCACTCAATTCGGTTAGTTTTGGACAGAAATGCCGAAAATAGGAATTCATTTAAAAGCTTACAATGAAATGTCGTGACTAACTTGTCCGGCTCATGACTAATTCAAACAAGACTCAGCTGAAGAGCCAAAGCAGGCAGAGATCAAGTTTGGAAAATAGTTGAACCTGGTTTACCCCATATAAATCGGAGAAAAATTTTTCAATTTCTAGGGGGTGGGGGCGGGGTGGCTCTTAGCAAAAACTTAGGCGATGTATTTTGCCATTATTCAAGTGCTCTGGGATACTTTTGTCTCTATCCTCTCCCTTGATCATCAGTATTAAGATACCGTATTCCCGCGCAAACACTGGCACAACATTGTAAGTGAGACAAAGTATTTGAAATTATATGTTATTGATTTGATATAATTCACTATAGGCCGGCACTAATTTTACTATAATCTACTTCATTCTAAATTGCGATCATTATTAGAAACAACTGATTTATAATCAGATGAAGTCATAATGGAATAAGAAATCAAAGAAATGCAATCATAATTTTTAACTTATAATAATATATTTTACTACAATTTATAACTTGTATACTAAAGCTTATATGCATTTGGTTATGTATATAAGCTGTTTTCCAACCCATTTTTTACCCAGATAAACCAAATTGGGCACATCCCAGCTTGTTAATTCCATTTCTATCTCTCTAAGTCTAAGGAGTATTTTGAGCAAAAAATAACTAAATTTTTTAACTTGCACATACATTAACTCATGGTTAGACCGCATGCCGTTGTTTGCGCGGGTGATAATCGGGTCAATCATAACCATTGGTCACCATTTGTGGTCCAATACTTAAAATTCAAACTCTCCTATGTCTAACATGACCTTGGCAATATTACAGAGTATAACAATTATTGATTACCAGGTTGCAATTATATGAACAGTAAAGTGGTTCCCATTCGCCCTTAGATATTATATTCCAGGTAGTTCTCAGGGCATTTGTTCGCTCTGTCCTTATCCCAGTCCATAAGGAAATGTAAGCAAAAATGGACTGACCCTGTATTCCTCGATTCGGCATCTCTGCATCTAATCAACAATGTTTGCAAACTGTGCGCACACTTACCCACTTCATAGCAATTGTATGGCACACTCCAGTCAGGCATTAAAATCTTACTCAAAATACTGGGCATTATATGGATATTGGTTTCAATACTTGTGCCAAACAAACGATTGGTGTCTAACAGAGGAAAGGAGTGCACTATAACTGTCCGACGAACTGAAAACCCATTCAAAAGCAATGTTTGGGAAAATTTGATTATCGGTTGAGAACTGAAACGAAGAATAGATTTGATTGAAATCAGAAAACAATGTTTGCATTCATTCAACGGATTGGCGACAGAACTGAGTCAGAAGTGGACTACTTGTCCATTGAAGACGTCTTAAACACCTATTGCTCTAATTTGACTGACACAGGGATGACTGCATCGGACAAATATGTCTAAAGTAGTGATCCCTGTGCTGTCCAATCTGAGCAATAGGTCCGCAATAGTATAGTGGATGCGGAGGAATGATTGAGCCGTCTCTTGGATGGACTCATAGGATCCAAGTGTGGACTCAATTCACACAAATCCTTATCGATTGGCAAAGCATTACATTTGTTAGCAATTCGTAGTAAATGTGAAAAATAATAATACTTTGGATTTGATGTCAACTCTCAAACACAACACAATTCGGACTAAACTTATATATAATTAATAATATAAAACATAACTTAAGCTAAAATTGTAAAAACCCTCAAAACCTGTGCATTATTTACAAGTTTTTAAATTACAACTCATTCTTACAGTCAGTCTCTACTGTATTGACGTTAAATAAGTCAAGACTTTAAAGAAGTTTTCAAAACAGGATTTTCGACGACTTTTAAACTTAAAGACTTGAATAAAGATTACGTAATATATTAGGGATTTGTTTAGTATTAAAGTGTGTTTGCGTTCAATGTCTTACAAATAATTGATTTCAAATCATTTTTTGTTTTTTATCATTGATTTTAAAATTGTTGTTCATTTTGTAGATATTTTACTCTTCAGTTGGAAATGATTTTGTGAAACGATTTTAATTTCAATAATTAATACAATAGTAAACAAAAGCCATTTTAGATTAGATAAGAATCCCTTCAATAATAACAATAGTTTTGTTCAGCTGTTCAGTCAATACAATCACTCGATTAGTGATAATCACTGATAATGTAATGGATTTTAAAAATTAAAACATTTTTAAATGTATTCATAAATCAATTCAAAGTTAATTTGTTTTTATAGTTTATAAATCATTTGAAGCAATAGTTTATTATTTCTAATCTAATGTTGTTTTTATGTAAACAAACAAATAATATCTGGAAATCAAACAAATCGTAAGTTTTTTTTCACTGAATTGAACGGAAATTTTCCATAATTTCAGTCAAATCTTGTGATCAGAAAATGGTTTGAAAATCGCTTTAAACGACTGGAAACTTATTTCTCAGATTATAATCAATTTAGTCGACTATAAACTGCATAGTTTTTACTTGTATTGTCCAGAGGTGTCCTATAATACCCTGAATTGATCCGAAGGTCAAAACCAAAAAAAACCTTTTTTCCGATCAGTTTCCGACCACTAGTTTGGCCGAGAATTGCGGCCCAATTGGACTGACTTGTGAGCACTGAACGCCCACAACACCCATAGGTTTGACATTTTGGAGCACATGCCTGCACAGCCCTGTTTGTACAGACCATACAATTAAGATTATTTTGATGACGTGATTCTGGGACAGACATAATGTCTGGGATAGATAACCAATATATGACCAATGCATGACCAAGCTAAGTCTATGGCTAAGCTAAGCTGGTCTATAGTATGGAAATTTTGCATAAATGCAGTTGATTTGAATTGCAATTGAATTGAGATCTGATGCAACCAAACAAACAGATATGATTGATATAATAGAGAGTTCATCTATAGGGCCAATAAGTACAGTGCAGTACAGATGGATTGACCAAAAAATAATTGTCTTAAACGACATGTGAATCCTTCAATAAGGAGCCCAAAGGTGTGTCCAATCACATGAATCACATGGGAATACAGAACCAAATATTTGGTTCAATTGTTGATACCGTAGCTGTAGTGCCAAACTGTGGGCGACTTTGAATTGAAGGCAACTTTCCATAAGATTGTCTCGATTTTGATAATATGTTTAAAATATATTATATTTTATCTCTAATTAAAAGATTTATTTCGAGTCATAAACTAAACAAAAATATGATTTGTTTTTGATTGTCAGCCAATCGAGTCGACCAATCACTTCAATTATTTTTTGCTATTAGTTCTCTCATTCGCTTCCGCTTTCAATCTTCCGCTTCTCTTGAATACAGATTAAAGTCTAAACGACTTGTTTTATCTGAACGACTGTTAACTTCAATAAAAAAATATCATTTGATTTTCGGTTTCACTCTCTTTAGCAGTGATTGGGATTCAGATCAATAAATGACTGGATTTAGTAATTATACAAAAATTGTTTTACAAATCGATTCACTCGAATACCTGAAGAAGAAAAGAAAACATTTCATCTGATTCGGTGAGTCTTCAGATAATTATTATTCATTTGTTATAACTTTTTCAATGATAATGAAAACACATTTCGAATATAACTACTTCTAAATTGACCCCATATTACACCATATGTTACACCAATTCTTTATTTTTCAAATGCTTTTTAATTTCAATTTTGCCTAAAATTCTCTATAATTGTCTATAATTTATTAGAATTGCATCCAATCTTAACATAAACTATGAGTTCATGTAATGATAATTAGTTCTTATGCACTGATATTCAGTTATTCCAACCAATCGATTGATTAATTGTTAATTTCATGCAATATTTAATTGAATTATTAGTTTAGAGGAATTCCGATAAATCGTTGATAACTTATAATTATATTATCGGAGAATTCAATGATTATATAAACAGATATTAATTTTCGCAACGATTTTCAGTTACTCAGGGATTGCATTGAATTTCAAGATAGTATTCATTGCTTTTTCTATTTGTGGCTCTTTTGGTGGCATTTGTTTGTCTAAAAATGTGAAAAACATGACATAAAAGATGATTATGTCTTAAACTTATTTAATTTGTTAATTAATATGTTTACTAAAGTCAAGGTTTGAGCCACAAGTCATAAAGACATGGATTGGTGTAATTAGTTTGTGCGGCACATGATTTACACAAAACTTTTCCAATAAGTTATTCCAATTTCATAAGCGTTTCATTGCTTTAATTCAGTTCTGATAGCAATCGGTCAAAGGTATTGATTTATTTATTTAATTGTTATTCTAATTGATAACTGAATTGACGAACATTTTATAGTTTTATTGTTAGTCTTATCGATATCTGATATTCAATACCCAATACACTGAACTGTAAGAGAAGTTATGCTTTCGTTTGTGCCTCCGATTGGGTTCAATAGAATTCCATTGTTTTTAACCTTAAATTCATTAATAATTGCCTGAATTTGACAACTCTTTCATACAATGCAATGAATTATTTGAAACGAAATACTTTATAATTTATTTGCTATCAATCATAGTCTGTAACAGAGATTCTGTTTCTGCAGTACATATTGTATGCCCGCACATACAGTACAGTTGTATAGTATAGTAGTAATTAGATCTCAAAATTTTACTACAGTATTAGTTTATACAGTATTTAAAGCTTGTCTTCACTCCCATTGATATTTGCAATAATTTTGTTCTTTTGGTTGCCTTTCGTTGGAATTAATCAAAGGTTAGTAACTTTTGTCTACCTATTAAACAGATCGATAGTATTGTGATGTCTGTACCCAATGATGTGATAAAATCGAGCTCTGATGAGATCGCACTGAAGAAGAAAGACGAAGAGAAACAACCGCTGATTACTTCTCAGACCAATCGCTTTGAAGACGTATATCGCGTCTCCTCTTCTGGCGATGAAGGAGACAATGAAGACGAGAGCGAAACTGATTTATTCAGTTTCGCCAAAACATCTCAGGTCTGGAGGAATGCCTTCGATTGGAAGCACTCATAGCTTAGCTTTGGATTGGATTTAATTAATGTTTATTTGTTTTGTTTAATACAATTTCCACTAAATTAAACACTTATTCACAGAAAGTCATGATCCCTGAGTCGGGCACTTCCACCTCAAACGTGCAGACAATGATGCATCTGCTGAAGGGCAACATTGGCACCGGGATATTAGCCATGCCAAGTATTCCATTTGATTTGTTAGATGTCATTCCCTATCTCACATATTTGTCTCAAACCCAACCTTCAGGTGCTTTCGCAAACGCAGGCATTCTTATGGGAACCCTTGCGCTGCCAATAATGGGCATTATATGCATTCATTGTATGCATGTTCTCATAAATTGCAATAAAATTCTTTGTCAACGATTCGGATGCAAAACATTAGACTACGAAGAGGTCAGCCATTAATTCGATGCTTAGATATGATTCAATCGATTCCTCGAATTATATAACCATTTGACTGAATAATAGGTCGCAAACAAAGCCTTTTCTGTGGGACCAAAACCAATGCGAAGGTTCGCGCGAACAGCCGGAGTCGCCGTTTCCACGTTTCTGCTGATAACACAATTCGGCTTTTGTTGCGTATATTCACTGTTTGTGGCGGAAAATATGAGACAAGTATTCAATCGTTTATTGCTTTTCATTCAAACGCTTATTAATATTCGATTCGATTAATGTTTGCTTTGATTTATACCAATATTCAGGTCATAAAGGGCTTATCGCACGATCAGATGGATCTGGATGTGCACCTGTATATGCTAATATTGCTTCCGTTCGTCATTTTACTCAATTTCATCAAAAGCCTCAAAACCTTATCGATAGCGTCGGCCGCCGCCAACCTATTGCAGACGACCGGTCTGTTCATAGTCTTCTATAATCTAATCCAAGAGCTTCCGCACACGTGGGACAGACCCGCGTTCGTCGACATAGCAAAGTTCCCCTTATATATGGGAACCGCTATCTATGCATTCGAAGGCATCGGATTAGTGCTTCCGCTTCAGAAAGAGATGAGAGAACCGGAAGCTTTCGGTGGTTTGGTTGGTGTCCTCAACACCGGAATGACAATCGTTGCCTGTCTTTACACTGCAGTCGGGTTTTTCGGTTATCTCAAGTTTGGGGACGCAGTCCAGGGCTCTATCACATTGAATCTTCCGCCCGAACCCCTGTACGAGACGTGTCGACTCATGTTTGCATTCGCTATATTCCTCTCGTATGCCATTCAGTTCTACGTTCCCTTCAACATAATCTGGCCGTGGGTTCAGTACCGGTTCCATCTCAAAGCTGACATCAGGCGCACTAACATCATAGAACTGGTACTACGGGCCGCTTTAGTCGCCGCCACCTGTGAGTACTCACCACTCAATTACCAGTGCTTTTGTATCTGAAACTCTTGTTCACCGCTCAGTTGCATTGGCCGCCGCCATTCCCCGACTCGATCTGTTTATATCACTGGTCGGCGCCCTTTCCAGCAGTTGTTTGGCTCTTATATTCCCACCGATTATAGAGATCGCCACCAAATGGGAGGACAGGAATAGTATTAAAATATTTTGAAACTTATGCTTCAATGTGACTAATGTATGTCTGCGCTGCACAGGAACCTGTATGGGCTGGTGGTTGCTCTATACCAAAAACGTTGCCATTTTCTTGGTTGGCATAATTGGTTTCTTCACCGGAACGTATGCTAGTCTTCAGGATATCCTGAAAGCATTGCGCAGTTGATGACTCATCTGTGATGAGTAATGCGGTTATAATTGTTGTAAATATAATATAATTTTTATTATTATTTGTAATTATTATTATTTTTTATCATTTTTTTATAAACAAAATCATTGAAAAAATTATTAAATATTTTTGAACTCAAATCTGAAAAGAAATGAATTAATGGTTTGGCTGATGTGCGGCCAACTGCTGTAATAATATTCTTCTTTGTTTCTCTAATTCCTCCAAATCATCGACCGATTCCTTAGCGCCGGAAGATGTCTTAGGCGTAACCATATCTTTGCTCTTTTCCGTTGACTCCATTCGAGTCCTTTCGTCGTCTGATTCCTAAATATTAAACTTTAATTAAATACAAATCAACCGAAATATAGAGACCAACCGATGAATCCTTCGTCCCTTCAATTGGTTTATGTCTTTGATATTCACTATCACTCGAAGAGCTGTGAGATTCTGCCGAACCATCACTTCTGGAATGAGATCGACTGTCCTTTTTGTGGCTCTGACTCCGAGAGTGAGAATGACTTTGTTTGCGTCGGCGCTCCTCTTCACTGGTAGAAGAGGACGAGGACGAAGAGGAATGGGATCTCTTTTTGATTTTCTTGGATTTGTCTGACTTCTTGTTGCCATAGAAACCCTTCTTGGACTTGGAGTGGTGGTGCGAACAGGACTCCTCCATAGTTCGGACACAACTCTTGAATATAGTTATTCTCTCGGCTTCCGAACCGATGGCCACAAACGCCTCTTCATTGCAGATCTGTTTGCGCACTGACTCCCAGTCCGAGCCCTCATCTAAGGGCGGATCGAGTTTTGCCAAAACAGCTAAGAATGCGGTCTCGAGTTTGCGCTTCAGTTTAGTCTCCTCTTTGATCCGCTCCTTTTCCCTCTCCTTTTCCTTATCAATAAGTTTCTCATAAATAATCTTAACGTTCCCGCCGTCCAGAGTCGCGCTCCGGGTGTCCTCACTCAAGACGGTCGCGAAGTCTATATAAGTGGTAGCGATCGTCACTTCGAAGTCCTTACTCTTCAGAATGTCTTTTATCAGTTGCTTCTCGTCCTCATACCTGGCCTTAAGGTCCTCGACGTAGAACTTGAATAAGTCCAGAGGTGTTGAGCCCGAGAAGGGTTGGGACAGCATTGCGATGAAACGCGGGTCAGCACTGATCTCGTGGTAGAGGTTAACCCATTTGGACATTGAGGTCAACTTTCCGCTGGCGTGCAGTTCGTCCAGAAAGCCGACGAACGACTCCCTGTTCTTCCTCTGCTGTCGTATTTGTCTCTTCTTTTCCCTCTTCTTCTCCTCTTCCTCTTCGGTCTCCAACTGTCGGATGTGCTCTTCGAACACAATCAGAGCGTCCTCTTTGTCCATTCCCAGCAGTTCTGCGTCTTCGGCGAACACAGGGTTGTCGAGCAGGAGCTGCTGTGCCTCTTGCCATGTGGTTCGGTATGTGATTTGAGTCATCGAATCCAATATATCACTCAATACTCTCATATTTCGTTTACGCAATTGTTTTGCTTCCGTTTTCTCCTTTTTGGCCAAAAAGACAACGGCGTCGTCAAAGATCTCCCGCCGGTCGGCGTCCGGAACAGCTTTCCAGATGTCGACGTCGCGCAGCACTTCCGTTGCGGTCCTGTATTTAGTGGTGGAATTGATTTTATCGCTTGAGTGCAAAAACTTCTCCAAATTCTCTTTCGCTCGTTTCGCGCGAACCCTTTGCTCTTCCTTTTCTTCCTTTGCTTTTTGCACTTTATATGCATTGAAGAACTGTTTCCTTTCCGGATGCGATCGGAAGCGCTCGAACCTCTGGTCGGCGCCAATCAGTTTGAGCGCATACTCCCAACTGGCGTTCGACGAGACGTTCTTCTCCCGCAACAGCTCTTTGAACACTTCCGACAGCTCTTTGGCGTCGACTGGCGTCGCAATACTCGTCGGCAGCGGTAAGTCGTTTGGACTGCTGTCCACTTTGCCCTCACTGCTGGTCTGCGAGTCTGGTGTTCGCTCTCCACTCGCCTCTTGAGGTGTTTCCGCACTCTGTGCTGAGTCTTGTGGAGGCGTCGATGGGATAGTGATCGGAGTCATCGCCTCCTGTGGCGTCGACTGCGGGGTTGTCGGCAATGACTGTGTCGTAGGTATTGGTTGAGTAGAGCTCTGGTCCGGAGCAGTCGTAGTGCTCTCCTGTGACTCATTTGCGGTCACATTCGCACCGGTAGTCAACGTCTTTGCCTCTTCGCTGGCGATCTTAGCCTTGATCTCATCCAACTCCTTGGGTATGGTCCACATGGACTGCTTGGTCAGGACGTTGTGGTAGTAAACCCTTCCGTCTTCGGTCTTGTATTCCTTCCACTGGCAGTTCGCCAGCAGTTTCTCCGCTTCGGTCTTCAGTTCCTCCGGTTTGTCCCAAGAGGTCTGTTTGGTCGCACTGTTGTAGTAATAGGTGCGACCGTCCGGTGACTTCAGTTCAGCCCAATTGGAACCGGAGGTAGAGATGCCTATAGTTGAGGGGATCGGCATATTTGGTGCGATCGGAGGCATGAATGCGAACGGAATTAATGGAGTCGTGAATGGCATCGAAGGCATTGCCGGCATTGAGGGCATGGATGCCATCGACGGCAGTGTCGGCATCGGAGGTGCCGTTTGGCTCTGACCTGAAGACGACATTATCATTGCCTGATATGCGTTGAATTGGCTCTGATTTGGAAGCATTTCAGTCAACACTGTATTCAATCAATCGATTAATGATTAGTAAAGAAATGATTTAACGATTAATTGAATTTTATTTTGATTTTAAATGTTTTTGTTTTCACACAAATCGATGAAAACACAAATTACGTCCAAAACAAACAAATTCATAGCCTATACTCAAAATTGAATGAACAACTTTGACCATCATTTAAACAGCCTGGCTCATTCTCTGACACAATCGAGACAAGATAATGTGCATGAAATAAGCCTCTGTTAGGCACAATCATCCAATAATATAGAGCTGATCCCACATGGTTTCAACCGAAGACTTTGTGCTCAGACCACACATTGAGGGGCTATGAAGTGTCCAGGGTTAAAATGGAACTGATTTAGTAAATTAGATCCGGATTGAATTGAAATAAATATACTGGGCTGAAGTGTCGACAATTAATACATCCCTGCATTGTAGAGGGAGACTTTGAAAAAAACCATCTACCATAGAGATGTGCAAGGTCCAGAATGTCAGGGTTACTTCCAAAATTGATGTGTGGGCCCAAGGCAGCAGTGCTGACCCACAATAATTGTTCGCCAGGGGTCAAAAACTCATCGGAAAAGGCCACTTTTTTTGCCAATTTCAAAACCTGGGGTATTTTGTCTATACCCCACACCTATTGCTTTTTTGCATTTAACCGAGTGATCGATTGAAGTACTTTTTTGAAAAGTACCCGCAATGCTCTTTCAAAGTTCATTTAGGCAGCATGCTCAAATATTTACACGCTATGATCATCACCGACATAAAATATGCTCAGTGTCATTGCCTGCAAAGATTTGATTCTGTTTAGATGACAAGAACGTAAATTCTTTTCTCCTTCTAGTCCTCAAAGTGTGTGAGAATTGGAGAGAGAGTTGATTTGATGAAAGAGTGAACACAAATAATGTTATATTCAATGAATTCATATTCAATGCAAAGAAAGGAAGAAAAGTCTGAAAAAGTGAGAGTAAGTGACGTAACGATCGCCACATCACTCACTATAGCACACAATCGAATCGATATACTCTTCAATGGCATTGAAATAGCAGTGAATTGAATGCATTGAATGGCGACTCAACTGAACTGAAAGACAATACTATTGAAGCAAATAATACGCAATTCGTTAAGACATCCAAACAATCGGTTCAATCGATCGATTCATTGCTATTATTCAGAGTATTGTCTTCTGTCTGTCTGACTGAGTGACCGACCAATCGATGGCAATGTTGGACACATTGGTGATGACCACCGAAGCAGACATATCGAGTCACTACTACTCGTCCGACAGTATGTCGAGTCCGGATCAGTTGAGTCGCACTTCCAAACCGAAGAGAAAGCGTCAACGACTCGACCACTTGTCACAGGAAGAGAAGCTTATGCGCAGGTATGCCACTGATGACACTCCTGTCCTCTCTGTCCTCACTGTCCTCAGAGACTCATTTAAAGCGATGACTGCATTGACTGCACGTCTCATAGCATAGCATAACAAGACCTGACATAACATATGCTTTAATTATCTGTCAATCAGTTTGTCTTCACTTTCAATGACTATATATTCAGACCATTTGTTGGTCTCTACCTCTCAATTCAAATCATTGCCCATTAGGACAGCCATTTCACCCTTCTCTATATGCCTGTCCCACTCCCGACCGAGTTTACACATTGATATTGAAGATGACTATACTCTGACCTGCACTGGCTATACAGACATGACTCGGATATTACGTAATATCGATAACAATTGTGTATTGCCTGTTGACTACTGGAGTATAAGTTTGCCGTACAGTTGTGTACAGCTCGGATAGCGTAACTGTCCAGAGTCCACTTTGGCCTTACACGACAGGTGCTAGTACATGTGTGTCGGAGTTTTCTGATTTTCTCTTTTGCAAATTATCACCTAGGACTTATGTATTGTATATATAAATTTGTAG